>VXBX01004041.1:231384-277769 GCA_013400415.1 Scytalopus superciliaris
TTCAGTAGAAAAAATCTCTCTGCTTGGACAAAAGGGAAGAAGGACTGGGCATGGGAGACGAGGGATACATAAAGAGCTGTCAAACATTACATTAGGATTCAATTAAAATAACATTGGTTTAAATAAAGAGGTCAGTTAGCTTCCAGTTCCTTCTCTTGCATGTTCCAGCAGAAGAACTGTGGAGACAC
The DNA here is from genome assembly GCA_013400415.1 of Scytalopus superciliaris. Classification (NCBI taxonomy): domain Eukaryota; kingdom Metazoa; phylum Chordata; class Aves; order Passeriformes; family Rhinocryptidae; genus Scytalopus; species Scytalopus superciliaris. The sequence continues at coordinate 231,573 of VXBX01004041.1, forward strand.
AGCAGGAACAAGATGCCGGCCAGGGCTGTTGTATAACAGGATTCTTGGCTGAATCCTTTAGGTTCAGCAGAATGCTGTATAATAAGGCTTTCTTGTTTGCTTTTTTCTGTTACCTGCTGATAAGATAGAGAAATTGCTGCCTTCCATCTTTGTTTTGGTATCTCTCTCTCTCTTCCCAGCAGAGTCCCTGACAAAGTGAGGCACCTCTGGCGCACTGAATCCTGAACCTGCCAGGTGCAACTGGTCTCAAATTGTCTAATACGTCCTCCACTCCTACAGAAATCATTCCTGGAAGATGTCAGTACAACACACTCTAATGGGAAGGTCTATCATCTCCAGTCTGGATAAGAGAAGGCTTAGAGGTGACCTCATCACTCTCTATAACTTCCTGAAGGGAAGTTATAGCCAGGTAGGGGTTGGTCTCTTCTCCCAGACAGTCAGCAATAGGACAAGAGGGCACGGGCTTAAGCTCTGTCAGGGGAAATTTGAGTTGGATATTAGAAAAAAATTCTTTACAGAGAGAGTAATCAGGCATTGGAATAGCCTGCCCAGAGAGGTGGTGGATTCACCATCCCTGGAGGTTTTTAAACAAATTAGACGTGGCACTGAGTGCCATGATCTAGTAAACAGACTGGAGTTGGACCAAGGGTTGGACTTGGTGATCTTGGAGGTCTTTTCCAACCTGATCGATTCTATGATTCTATGATTTGTAAGCTGTTCCAGCATTTTATAATCCCTTTACAGAGGAAATTTTAAAAACAAAACAAAAAAAACCCCTTTAAATTTGAAGTGCTGAACTTCTACAATTTTTTTAATTTTTTTTTTTTTTTACCCATTAGCTGATATCTGACCAACCTTTCAAACACTACAAAACTGTAAATATGTTCTGCCGTAGTCTTTTCCTTTTTGAGTTAAGCACTCCCAGTTCATTCAAGATTTCTTTATAGGTCACATTTTTAACTGTCTTTCAGTGGTTGCTTTCCCTCAGGCTTTTCTGAGACCCCTTACATCACTTTTTAAATATGGTGCTTTAGCAACACTGGTGGATTCCAGTAGACAACTGATCAGTGCTGAGCAGAGAACTAGTTGCCTCCTATGTTTTGCACTAAATATTCCTGTTAATTTTCTCTGACTGACATTTGCCTTTGTTGGTTTTGGAAGGATACTACACTGTCAAGTCAAAGAGTTCAGCATCTGATCCATCATGACCTCTTCCACATGTAAAGCCCTCTGCTTTCAGCTTTAGCCTTGCAGCACATTTCTACACAGACTGAACATCTCTCTCTGTGTGAATTCTCAGCCTTTGCACTGCTTCACTGCTACAGAAAATGACAATCTGACATGGCTAGATGTCAGATTGGCTACATTTCAACTCTCCACTTCGACTGGATCAAATTCAGGCAATGATGTTTTAAAAAGCCTGAAAGATTCATCTCCTAATAGATAAAAAAAAACCGAAACAAAACAAAACACAATTTTTTCCCCAATTCTTGTAGCAGAAAAATAATTTGATTGGACTGAAATAATTTGTGCATCCAGCTCAACATCTTATACTGACATCTGACACTGGGCTGGATCAGACTGATGAAGAACATCGTTATAAGGAAAAATAATACTTGAAAGTGGTGCTTCTGTTATAAGTCCTTTCCTGTAGTAGTTGATCATTAAACAGAGATGTTCAAGATCATCTTCATGTCAGGAATTGAGAGAGTGCAAGATGAAGCTTGAGCCAGGTCTCCCAAATTAATTCACTTTTAACGCTTTTGAGTTCAACATTAAGATGCAAAACGTGCATGTTACCATACAGCAGAGAAAGGTGCACTTGCACATTTCTAGGTACCTCATAGTACATTGCAAAAAAAATCTGACAGCATGTTTTCCCCTGGACTTCAATTTTGTTTAAAAGCAAAACTCCCTATGAGCAATTTCCTGTTTCAATGACTCTTGAGTCCTGTTTTTACCATGCAGGTTCAAAAGTTTTGCCACTGATTTTTCAGTTCCTTGGCCTGTGCAGTGGAAATACTGTCTCTGAACTGGGGCTCCAGGACACTCAGAACCCAGAGATCTACTGTGAAAGCCACTGAAGGTAATTCCAGCACTTCCCAGTGTCCAGGTCAGTCAGCTCTCCTGGTGGTGGGATGGGCCTGGGGGAGGTCTGATGGCTTCCATCCTGACACTCAGAGTGAACAGCTTTGACACCATAAATGCAGCAGACCTTTCAAATTAGAACAGTTTGTCCAATATTATTTAAAAGTAGACAGAACTGCAACTCTCAGAAAACATGATAATTTCATTCAGAGTGTGATTGGGAAGAAATCAGTCTGTATCAAGACTCTGAAATGTCAAGTCAGACTTTGCTTTCATAAGCACTCTGGAGACAGCTTTTAGTGAGAACAACTAGTATTTTTTTTCACATTTTTAAAAGCCATAAATACTGCATCAAACCAGATTTCCTGTATGACTCATAGGGTTAAAAAAATCAGAAAAGTACAGAGAGGAGCCACTAAAACCCTCACCTCTGTGTCTTGATCACTAGAGAAGCACATCTGCAGGGAACTGGAGATGTTGCAGGGAAAGGAGCAATAAATGTTTTTTGCAGCAAAGCAAATCCCTCATGCTTTGTCCATCCAAAGCTGCTCTTGCTCTGGGATCCATGCAAGTTTTTCTGTTCTCTCTGTCCCTTTCTGTTTATCTCTATTGCTGAAGCTGCGGCTAAAGAGAAAATAAGATTCATTTCTCCAGTAAAGACAGAGTGAATGGTGAAAGTTTATTGTAAAAATAAAAGAGCTAAGCATTTCTTACTTCTTGGCCAAGAAATGAAGAGGAAACAATTATTGAAGAGGAGTTATGCAGATGGGAGTTTGATCACAGGTAATGAGTATTTTACTTGCCATTATTATGTTGCTAAAAATTTAGAAATGTAGTACAAATATTAGAAAGAAAACTTAGAATGGAAGAAAAGAGGAAAAACCATCCCTTGGGATACTGCAAATAAACAAAATACTGAAAAAAAATCAATCCTGCATCAGCAAAACTTTTGACTAGAGGACATACCACTATGTTTATTGTAAGCAGCTCTGAGCATCTGTGCTGTGTTTATTATAACAATGTCTTTATTGTTGGACTAGGGCCTCTTGGGTCTTCTGGTTATGACTAAGACTTTATGGCACAAAAGTGACATCAAGAAGTCAACACTACTATAATATGTTTCTAATACTATTTTTTTTTTTCACTGACCCAGAAATTTCTGTGCAGCAAACTCCTGGTACTCTTGCTCAGGATGAGTGATCTCTCAAAATATCCATGTGAGTTTGGGGTGCTGTGTAGTGAAGAGGAACACTGGGTTATTTGTCCAACTATGATTTCCATGTATTCCATAATTACTCATATGCTAAAGATTCAGTTTCCCATTTGGAAATAAACTAATTTCTGCAGATGCCAGACTTCTGGCCAACCATCTGATACTTGTATAGCACCATACGGTTGCCCATATGTAACCACGTTAATGGCAATAAAAATAAAGATGAAAAAAAAAAAAAAAAACCAAAAAAACAAACAAAAAACCCCACATAGTTGAGCTGTTTGACACTAAGGTAATTCAGTTTCCTCTTCAAAGGCAAATGAAATAGAGAGCTCTACACTTCCCATGGAAATCACAGAAAAAGCATAAACAACTGTTCAGCTAAAAAATTAAACCTGTCACAGAGTCTCTAATGACTGCTCTCTGTGAAAAAGTCTTGTAGAATGTTAGCTCTGCTTAAACAGGCAGTTTCAAGAACAAAGACAAACAGAGGAACAAACTCTCCCAACATACCATGCTTGAAATCTTACAGCATCTGGTGCAACGTTCTTAAAAACAGATGAATAAGGTCACACCAACTGCCACTCACAGAGACTTCCACTGTCTCAGTTCCACAGTTGTGTAAAAAGCACTTTGGGGCATTTCTCCTCACTTTTCTTTCTATTTTTCCTGAGAAAATGTGATGGGAAGACAACAGTGACCTACAAAATCAGCAGGACTGTACATCTGCAGCCACTCACCATTAACAGAAAATGTTGCTAGGAAAGGAGCGCATCATGATAGATCTAGGGAGTCTGTACCTCACACCCGAAGCCCTACTCATCCTGAGGTGTTCCTGGAATGTGTTGTGAAAAGTGTGGGCTGTTTGTTTCACCCCAGTGTTTCTGGCAAAGTGAATGCTACTTCAGCTCAGTGGCTGTAGCTGGGAGTTGGGAATGATAATAACCCTAGGAAATGAGCAGGCAATATCCAGCACAGCAAGGAGGTACAAGGTGGGAGCTGGAGCACTTTTAACTCAGGATCAGCTCAGGTCTTGTTTTGCTTCTAGGGTGAAACTACTTCAGTGAAAGCCTAAACAATGTGTCCCATAGGAGTATATGGGTTTCAACTGCAATTTTAAATCTAATGAAACTCAGCCTATAGGTTTAAGATTTTGCCATCTCATTTGGCCACTGTTGGCTATGTTGATATTGAGTGTCCTTTACTTTGTGATATTCTTTTATTTCATATGAATCTGTGATAAATGAAAAAAATATCATCCTTCTAAAAGAATGTCCTCCAGTACCCTGACTTGTGTAAAGGCTCATAAAATTTTCCAGAGTTTGCTGCCCATGGAAAGACTGGAGGAAAAACAACAAAACAAAACAAAAAGATAATACATACTGATCATTCTGGAAGTAGATAAGCACTAATACTGTACATTTAAACTGTCTCTGGTAAATAAATTACCAAAAGCAATAAGGAGGAATGATTTTCAGATGCACTACATGGTTGCATTTTCATATTGACTAGTTTATAAACTACATGTCAGCTGTTTACAAGTAGGGCTGCTTCTGTATTTAAGTGGTGTACACTATAAAATTCAAGGGATTTAAAATGCTATCTGTGTTCTGTCTCATGTACAGGGTGATAGACACCCTTAATTTGTAAGCATTAGCAAAATGAGATGCAGTTGCAGAAAATGTAATTGGATCATCTTTGTATTTTATGTCAGCATGTCTAAGTGCTGTTAAAAGATGCACAATGCATACAATGCAATCTGACAGCAAATAGAGTAGCTGTTGTAGGCATGACAAATAATAGAAGACTTCACTTTTCATTGTCATTTTTTCATAGGCAATAGCCAATAAACAAGGAAGGTATAAGTCTGCTAATAAACTTAATGCTTTTAAAACCTTTCATATGTTATGTCCATAATCACAGTTCAATTTAGAAGACATCAAAGGCTGCCTCTATTTGCAACCAGAGGAATTTTATTTTAAACATAGTTTCATCTTCACTTATTATTAACCTGAAACTTGGAAACATGCATCAGGAAATTATATGAAAGACTCAGACTGTGTCATATTTTTGAACTCAATATTAATCTGTCAATAACACAAGCTAATCATTACATGAGTTGCTATCTGCATTTTTAAGGAGCTCATTAGTGTCATCACTAGACACAGTTGTGTAGTTGAAGATTACTTCAGTCTTCTGGCAACAGCATGAGTTGTCATCCCTTCATTTACATGGTCTCCTTGCTTCAAAAAAATTGACTCAAGGCAAATCAGTCCTCGAAGATCTTCCCAAGGATCACATTTCCAGTTAGACTGTTAAAGAACAGACCATTGAAAATTATGAGTCTTGTGTCACAATCTGTGCAGATTAGAAATCCTTCAAGGTCCAAGGGTGAGGGTGCTTTACAAAAAGGTGATGAGCTGCTACTATTCTTGAGCGTAATAACCAACTTTCCAGATCACTCTCTCCTTTCTTAATACCTTTAGCATCAAGAAAAATAAAAATGAAGGTGACACTGCTGTATCTCATTACATACTAGGACACATAGAAGTATCTGAGTGGAAGGCACTGAAAGAGATGAAGATGCTGGCAACAGTTGGATGAAGAAGTATGGAAGTCTCTCCAAGGAAACTTCTTTTACTAGAACTCTGTTCTGGGAGACAGTTTCAAGTTTGCCACTTGTGGTAGGTTTACCTGATTGTTTTGTATTTAATTTGTGTTTAATGAACACCTTTAAGGAACAAAAAGAAAAATAAATTACCAATTTTTTTTTCCTCATCAGAGATGCAAAACCCACATAGACTGGTTTGGGGTGGATTTGTTTGTTCCCCTAGCATTACAGTATCACATTACTCCCTTTAAAACATGAAGCAAACTAAAGTGATTCCTCTGTACAGAATAAGGGCTGGAATTTAGAAAAAACAGAGGGCACTCAGAGATGAGTAAGTTGAAAAAAGCACAGAGAGCTGAAAACTGAAGTTTGTTTTGTTATTTTAGCACCCACTTTTTTATGAAGAATGGTCTCCCTCAAAGTGCCCTGCAAAACTGAAATTCCTAAATTTTCCAGCTGATTCATGAATGCGTGTGGGATAAAACCTATACAAGACATATATGTCAATGGTGGTTCAGTGGAAATACTTGCAAAACTATTCATACTCTGAGTTCATCAAAGGCACAAGGATGTTATTTGCTGCAATGCATACACAGCCAAACATTCCCTTATTCCAATGTAGTGAGGATCAGTTTCATAGCAGAGGATATTTCTGCAGAATGTTGACTGTACAGCAATGACTAAAATAAAACAAACAAAAATAAAACATCCCCATGTGCTCAATTTATCATATATAATTTATGAGCCTGACAAATCAGAAGAGCACTCAAAGCAGTTTGGGAGTGTACTTCTCTTTTGAGAAGGTACATGCAAATTACACTAATTAAAACACTTGTCCTACCACAATTTTATGAGACCTTGAACGACAAACAGAAAAGCAAGCAGGTAGGGAAAAAATACAAAGCATTTTATCTGTGTACTTTTCAAGTGCACAATGCTTTTAACTGGCAAATTTAATTTCTGGATGCCCTTGAGGATAGAAAAAGTTCTGAGCGTCACAGAACAGAGGCAGTGGTTATAAACTGTCTGGTGAAAGCAGTTCTCAGAACACCAGGCAGCTGCTTTTTATTTCAGATGTCACCAAAAAACAGACCTTTTTCATTCTGCTGATAAGTAACTAAACATTTATATATAAGAACTTACAGCAGGAATTTCAATCACCCAGCCTAGTATTTACAACTAGAGTATACAACCCCTCAGTGCAGCCTACTTAAAACTGCCTATAAGAGAATTCATTACATTCTGTGCATTAACTTCCTCCTGCTTTTATGATTCTCTCTTAGCTGCTGTGTCTGATGGCTGTTGTTTTTGTGTCTTTTATTTTACAATCAGGTTATTTTCCTCTGCCTGAAATATGTAGTTATTGTAGGGAATAACTTTGCCCCAAACAAGAAGGTAGACACTCAGCATAGATTTTAACATTCTTTATTACATAAAATGAAGAAATACAGGCCTGAATTACCATCTATTGTATTTTTGTTGAACTACAGAGAGACAGAGAAAGATCTTGCATGGGTCCCCCAAAACAGATGGCAATCATGGGTTAAAATGAAGTTAAGAATTTTTTGTGTATAAACATACTCAAAATCAGGTAAGAGCAGTAATGGGAATTCTCCTTCCTTGAAAAAGTCTGAAACCTGAAAACAAGTTTTAAAATGTTGACACTTCTTGTGGAATAAGAATTCAAAATCATTAATAGCAAAAAAAAAAAAATCAGTAAATGTATTTCTTTTCTTCCTTTTCAAAAGGTGGTCAAGCACCATGGGCTCTCCAGTGGCAGGCAACCTACCAAACAAGGATATGTTTTAGAAAAAAAAGGCAACAATTTCTCCAAAAGACAATAGATTTAGCTGCAGAGTAGCCCTCCAACAGACTTCCCCTACAAGCACTGAATACACTGTTTTTCTCCTGCTTATGAAGGTAGAAGGGAATGTCCAGAAAGCACTGGTCTATTTTGTCACAATTATCACAGCTATGGGACAATGTGCAGGTTTAAATGTAAACCAGCAGGAGAAATGAACCCAACTCACAAAAGGACTGCAAGTCAGAACTACAATTTATTAAAAGATCACAACAAGTACAAGGGTACAGAGGAAAAAACCCGTTTGACCCACACAAACAGGTGTGTAACCCAGCACCCTGGGGCACAAACAGAATGGAGCACCACCCAGCCCCCTTGAGTACACAGTAAAAGGAAAAAGGAAAACCTGTTCCTGAGGATGATGGTCCTGGTCTGGTCAAGAGTGGCAGTCACAGTCCTGCTGAGGCTCTGGCCCTCCTCTGGATCCAGCAAGGGAGTGAGTTCAGTCCCAAAACCCCCAGTATATATATGCTTAGGTTCAGGTGGGAGTGCCCAGTACCTCCCCCAGGGTGGGGAGTTTCACAATGGGTGAGTTACTGTGTAGGGTGAGTCATGGCATATTTTTGGAAACCCTGATGGCCCATTAGCAGACATGACCCCTCAGGCTGGGTGTGGAGGTGCTAACAGCTCTCCAGAGGGGCTTTACCACACCCGAGTCATTGGTGTGAAGACAGGAAACCTTTCTTATCTCACAGAAGTTCCCAAGCACCCACCCTGTAGCCTGAGGGGTCAGGTGTGCCCCGGGAAGCTGCTGCAAATGATCCATTGTTAACAGATCATGAGAAATTACATAGAGGGTGTAGAATACACAGTCTTAGCCACACCCACACAGTGACAAACTAGTCCTGGTCACTATAACCAGGACAGACAACTAAGCTATCTTTCTTACTCTAAGTTTTGGAAAGCTCTGAAATTATGAAAGCGGGGATTGAAACAGGAGTTACAGCTTCATTGTAAGAGGAGACTAAGTACAATCCAACTCTTGGTAGAGGAGGTTTTTCACTTGATCACCAAGTTGATTTTAGACAAATTTCTAGCATATTTCTGTTGGTTATTCCTTCTTCATAGCAGTACCATTTCAAAAATTTAGGTTTAACAGTAAGACTTTAAGGCTTCTTCTGAAATGACCCAGTGAAACTGTCAAAGTGTGAAAAAAAAGAATCTGTAAAACTCTCCCAAGAGTCACTTCATAAAAAATCTAGAACTATTTTCGTCAATGTGTAAGGTGAATGACAAAAGCATAAAATAAATTTTTTTGTGTAGTTTTGAGAACAGCAATGACTTTCTTAATTTATAAATTAAATCAATGTAGAATTATATTAATGAAAAAATGTATCTAAAAGTTAATTCTGTTAATTATCAGAAAAGAATAAATAAACTGGGACATGTAGCATATTCACTATAAAGTCCTTTCTGAGCACTATGCAAGCCTCACAGAAGAACAGCATTTTGAGGAAAAAACTAAGCCAGGAAGACATTTTGATGGATAAGCACTGGGACAGAAGAGCACCACAGAAAGAGAGAAAACACCAGAATGACACTGTGAAAAGTTCTAACCCATTATCTCATACATGAAAATAAGAATACTTATTCCTGACTCCTAAATACTGGCAGAAAATTCAAAACATGTAATTGTGATTACATTTACCTGTGCATCAAGAAAGCAGTCTGTGAGCGACAAGGAGTGGAAAACATTGGGGACAAGGAAAGCATCTTGCCAAGAAACATGTAATAATCCCATCCAGTAATCATATTCAGATGTATCCAGATGTTAATGCAGTTTGAACTAAAGACTACATTTATTTTTGCACTGATTCTTTTCTTTTCCAAAATCTTCTCAGGCTCGAAAACAGCCAGGGGAAAGGGAGCTCAGCTTCCTGGGGGTGAAGGAGCTGGCAGCCAGCAGAGCAGCTTTTCCCATCAGTGTCTCTGCTCCCCTGGGAGTTCTGGGACCAAATCCTTTAGCAGCCCCTTTCTGATGAATCCCATGTCTGCTCCAACAGACTGATCTGAGGAAAACACTGGCCAGTTGCAACTAATAGCATATCTGATCAAGTAATGGATTTTACAGGAAGCACTATGAAATCTTTCTTTTTATTCCTCTGCCTTTATTTACATACAGAAATATTTGCATCAGTGTAAATAATTCTTGCCTGACTGACAACGGAGAAGGAGAATAAAAGAAAAAAGAGAGAGACAAGGTGATGGCATGTACTGTTTCTTTATAAATTGTGGTAAGAAATCTCTCCTCAAGGTAATCAGATCGTTTATCTTCAGACCTAAGACAAAGAAATTATTGAGAAATATAAAAATATGTCTGTGACAGAGTGTAGAAATTAAACAGGAGGAGCTGGAGGTACTCTAGAGAGCAAAGAAAAAGACAGATTTAGTTATTTTTACAGTTCAATACTGTTAAAGTTTTATATGGTGAGAAATAAAGCAGAATTCATGTTTATGTTGGTTTGAAAATGCTGAGAAGGGAGGCTTTCAAACCGATAATTAATAATACCTTCTTGAGATCTTTCCTACAGCCAATTTATTGGCCTTAAAAGTACACTGCACCTTTAGAGCTTTTTCTTCCTAGATCACCCAGACTTGCACAAGTATCCCAAGGTTCAATACAGCTCAGGTTTTGCTGCTGCGGAGCCTTTACAGCCAAATAAAGCGTTTGAATCTCAGTGATGGGGACTGGAATGGATCCCAAATGAAAAAGAAATTGGAGGAACTAAGTGAACCATGAAACTGCCTAAATGTATACATTAGATTATCTGAAATACTAACATCTCTTTTGGCCAGTGATTTGACAACTTTAAGTCTGATACTTAAGCCTGATGCTTTTATTGTTTGGATATGAAAAATATTCATTAAGATGGATAGGTGCAGGGTTGGCTGGGGGTTTTTTTGGTGTAGTTGTTTGTTTGTTCATTGGTTGGTTTGTTTGGTGTTTTTTCTGTCTTCTGGAAAGAGATTTCCATTGCAAGTCATTTAGCTGATCCTCAAGGACAAGGCAAAAATGAGGGATCCCAACCAGGTAGTAGCTCCTGATTTCATTGTAAGTGAAAGGGATTCAAAGCTTTGTGGGACCAAACCTTCCTGAAATTAGGTATGGGATAATCAAAAGAAAATATATTCAGACTTCCAGATGTTCAAAATAAAAACCTGGATTCAATTGCAGTGATTGTGCTTATTTCTGATTAACTGTGAACCTTGTAATGGTTAGAAAATGTAATGGTACACATGCCTTCTACATCCCAACATTTCTTATGCTTCCATGTTGTTTGGAATGAAACTTAGCACAATGCTAGAATTTTATTGATATGTATAGGAAGAAAGCAATCCTAAATAAAATGTAAACAAAAAGGATAGAGTTAAGTAGTCCAAAATGGTTTGTCTTAGTCCCCGAGTATCTTATTAAAATAATCCAATAGTTTGTTGTGTAAAGGAAGTGTATTACTGTATGATGATGCCATGAAAAAAAGACCTTTCTTTTTCACCCTCTAAAGAAGTATAAAATTAAATAGATTTCTAATTATTAAGAAAGGGAAGGCATTTTCTCCACTGATTTCATGTAGACCTCACTTGGTATAAAATCAATGCCTTTGGTATCATTATGACTGGCAGGGTATGCAAGAAACACCTTTCTTTTCCTGAAGGGGGGCAGTTGACAGCTAGAAGGAAGAGCTGTTGCACTTGGCAGACAAGACATAGTTTTAGTTAACCATTCTGACTGGAAACTGTAGTTAAAAAATTATTTCTGAAGTTCTTATATGTTATCTTGTTTGGATACCCTATGTAAAATAAACTTTGTTTAAGCAACAGAACATAATTACGGTTAAAAGAGTTGTAGAGTATGGATTTGCAATAAAAACAAGAGCTTCCTTATCACACCATCTGCTTACAGATAATTTTGCACACCAATTGAAAATGGACAGAAAACTGATGTCATTAGAATCTTATGCTACTTTCTGAACACATAGTTTAATAACCAATAAAATGTTAATTAAAGTCCAGTTTTCAGACATGCCATGCAGGCAAAGTTCCCACTAACTTCAGCAGACACTGCAGTTCTTAATGCTTCTGAAAATATAGAAAAGATTGGTTAGGCAACTAAAATATCCTGGTCAAATAGGTCAGCATATTTTAAACTTTTTCCCCAATTCTCTACATATAGTAGGCAACGGACTGTTAGACAGAAACCATATGTTTGGATAAGATTTGTATGCAGTAAATTTAGATTAATCATGTTGAAAGACAGTGGAATACAGCACAAATAGAGTTCCTAGAGAACAAAAAAAGACCAATAGAAAAGCAAGTGATGTACAATGGAAAAATAGAAGCTGATATGTTCCAAGAGTCTAACCTAGATGTTCTCTCCATCTCTATGAATGGACTGTTTGGGCAAAAAGTGACCCTTTCATTTGTCAACATATTACCACAGTGTGTGTGTGTGATATATGCGTGTATATGGATTCGCAGTGACAATAAAACTGATAACTGTGTGGTTTATAATGTAAGAATCTGGAAACAGTACAAGTTGTATAGCCAATTGTTAACTCTGTTAGATACTGGTTTCTTCTCGAAGCCTGTTGGGGCTTTCCTAAGATATAACCTTACCAGTAAAGTATGCTATAATGTGATTTGGCCTTTCTCCAGCCTGGAACAAAGAAGCCATAGTTTTACTTAGGTCTATAGGTTAATCTGACTTCACTTTGCTTCACAAAATTAATTCTGAAAACATAAGAAATTAATTTTCCTGATCAGTTGTGCAAATATGATTAATAAAAGACATATTTTTTCTGTTTAAACATCACAGTGCCTTAAATATCTCTCTAGTAGCCTGGAGACAAACTTTTGGCAGCAGTGCACAATGTGTATCTGAGTGGTTCTGAACCATTGCAAAGATCAAACTGTAGTTGCATAATCCGAGTTCCCATGGAAAGCTGTTTGACATTATCTGTCAGCCTCTTGCTCTGTATGATCACTGTAGGATGGATGTGTTAGGAGAGGAATCAGCATCATAACCCTGAACTCTGCAAGAAAGAGAGCTTGGGAGAAGGGGAAAAAAGTAAATAAAGAAAAGAAGCTGTTCAGTGATAAAAGGAGTGCTACAGAACACAGGAATTGAATTTCATTGAATACCTGGGTCTTGTTAGAGCTGCCTATAAGTATGATTTTTCTTTCTATGTAATGTCTATGCACACACAAAAAATATGTTGAACAGCAGGAGGTCATTGCCACAAGTTAAATGATGTGATTTCAGCTAATAAAATGTCTCATTCTGTAGTATGCACTTTAAATACTTAGACACATATTGTACATTACACTTTTTGCCATCAAGTTCTCATAAATGTGTTTTGTTCAGGTTGAATTTTAAAGGGCCATCTAATCTCTGTATCCCTTCAGAGTATCTGCAAAACAGCATCTGGTGAGCTGTAAGGAAAAAGTTTTCTGTGATGGGTTGCACTCGTATGGGGTTGCATACATGGATGTCAAAGGTGAAGCAGAAATGCACCTCAAGGTTAAAAAAAACAAAGGGCAGAACAAAAAACAAAACAGTATGAAGGAGAAACCTTTCTTAACAAAGTCAAGCTTCATTAGTATTCAGTATTAAATGACAGTGCTATTGGGAAAAGAGCTTGGTCAATGGAACATAAAAGTGATTAGAAACATGGCTTCTTGTAGGCTGGAAGCTTAATAATTTCTGAAAGGGTGGAAGGGATTCAAACCACAGTCTGCTCATGTTTCTGTATATGATGTTTTCTGCAGGAGAGAACAAAAAAAGAAGGAAAATGCATCTTTGCCTCAAAGATAAATGAGATGGGGGAACTGCATGTAGAAGAAAGGGTAAGAAATGTCCTGAAGGGGGACATTTTTTCAAGGTAGCTGCAGAGCTTACATATGCTTTATGTAAGGCATGATTATTACTTTTCTTTTGGTGTAAAGCCTCAGTGTTGGCAGTTTTTCATCCCAGATGATCTAATCTCTTTCCAGTCCAGGTTTTTCTCCCCTTAGCTCATTTGTCATATACTGTAAATATGACAAATAATGATACAGCTGAAACACTGAGAGCCCACAGAGGGCCCACATCATTCCTTATAATGGGTTCATCACAGTCCTTTGCAGAAAATTGTTCAAGATCTTGTTAACTTGTGTTCAGTAGGTTGCCTTTGTCCAACATTTTGCTCTGTGTGTCCTGTTACCTGGGAGGAGAAACTATTGCATTTTGTAAAGTATATGAATTGCTTCATTCTCCCTCAGGCAAATACATCCACACCTGGATAAGAGCTGCCTTCGAATTAGAATGCTGCACACAGAGCCCATTTTAGGCAGGAGTATTTAGAAGATGGTCCTGTACCCTACATGCTGCAAATATGGCTCAGTGAGAATATCTGGTACAGATTAGATCTGCATATTCACCAGGAGTCAGTAAAATCCTGAGTCTGAATTCTTGTTTCAATAAACTGCTTTGGTTTCAGTGAATTCTTCCCCCTTTTTCAACAAGAAGCCTTCTGGTATTGGTTATCAAATTGAATTCCTCAAAGCAGTTCCTTCCTCCAGTCCTCATACTCTTCATCCTTATCAGATTCAGATGGAAACATGATTTTTTTTACAGTTACCAGATCTCCAACAGCAAGGAGAGCACTTAGTGCTTGGAAATATATTTTTCCTTTGGGGAGGCAGAAGTTAGTAATAATTTTGTATTCAGTTTCAGAGAAATAACTAAAGCAACACCCAGGAACTTCCTCAGGCACTGATCTCTTTGGTGATCAGTGACAGGACCCAAGGGAATGTCCTGAAGTTGTGTCAGGGCAGGTTTAGGTTGGATATTAGAAGAAGGTTCTTCACCCAGAGGGTGGTTGGGCACTGGAACAGGCTCCCCAGGGCCATGGTCAAAAGCAGCAGAGAGGTCCAAAAATTGGAATGGGAATAGGAACATTGTGAATACCACCTCTGAAAAGGTCATATTATGTCAGTGACATAATTTTTATGTGAAGTCAGACCCAAATAGTCACCCTGAATTCTGACACTAGTTCCAATGTCCATGATGTAACACTGTGTTCTTCTAACTACATGTTAAACTCTTATTGTGATATAATTCTTACACTATTTAAAGAGTTTAATGTGACACAATAGTTCAAGTTACTTGAAGGACTCAAAGTAACTTTCAGTTTTAAGATAGTCCATAATTACTTCTTAAAAACATTCTAAATCTTCACTAGCTGCCTGTCTTTCTTGCAGGCTAACAAGGGAACTCCAAACACCACCCAGGTTTACACGATTTTAGGATCATGTGCCTGTCAGTCTGACAGCCCTGGTCACAGTCATAATTTCAAATGTCTTCCATGTCAGAGCAGAAGACAGTGGCAGCAGCAGCAATTTTTTAAACCTGTCACATTGATAATCTTCGCTATGTAGAGCATGAATCTGACATCAAGAATATCTATTTCTTTTCTAATTTGTTTAAGCTTGAATACAGTTTTCACATGTACAACACCGTCCAGTGAAAACATTTTTAAGATTTTTTTTTTTTCAATGAAGAAGTGTTTCTTTGGTAAGAATTAAAGATCAAAAAGACAAAAAACTTAACAAAAAGCTATTCACTTTTTGATTAAGAGGAATCCAAACATAAGGGGTGAGATCTATGTGTGTGCATAAGTGGGTGGTTTGTGAGATATTCATGGGGAAAAAAAATCATAGCCAAACACATTCTTGCTAACACTTTCTGGTTGGTGAATGAAATGTCATTACAATATTTCCTGATCCTCCTCTTTTCAGTAACATAGACAATTCCCCTTCCCACTGAACTTTTAAGGGGTTTTGTGCCAATTTTGATAAGATTTAGAAAAATATTTTTGCATTTTCACCATTAGGGTAAGTGTACTAAAATTGAACAAAGATTATAGTCATAAAATGATATGTAGTTATAAAAGTTCCATGTAGTCTACTTCTTTAAAATAAGGAATTCTTAACCAATTTCAGCCCATTAACTCATGATTCTAGACTATAATATGTAGAAGAGTTGAGACCCATCTGAAGTTTTACCAAGATTATAATTTATAAAATTTCTTCCATGAATGGGTTGTGTAATACCAAACAAGTTGCAAGTTCATGTTATAACCCATCCTTTAGCTGAAAAAGTTACTGAATCTCTTTTTTCTGTCTGCCCACCTGCTTTCAGAAAAAATTATATATTGGGACTGAATAGTGTTTGAGATCTCATCTCTTTTGTCAGATACAGAAACTGGGTGAAAAATTCACAATTTATTGAGAAACTGAGAATGAGGAAGCACAGGCAAGCAGGCTAACACATACAGAATGTGAGCATAAAGCTGTCTTTGCATGGGGAATGAATTTAAATGTAAGAGGAGGGAGATCATATAGATGGAAGTGAATTTATATCCTAATGTATCATTAAAAAGACTTCTGATTACCGTCACTGTCCGCTTCTTGATCTGAGTTCAACTCTTCTACATTTAATAATTATTCTAATTCTGTAGTATTTAAACAACTTGTGAAATATATAGACAGGTGGCTATATGCAAAGTATGTACACCTTTACTTTGACACTGAGGTGTCCAAGGTATTTATTTTCCTAACTTAGATGTCTCGTTTAAGTGGCTAAACTTATGTGGAATAAATATATGCCAGTGTCCACATGTTAAGAATATAATATCACAGAATATCATAGGGTATCATAGAATCATATAATCATAGAATTTTCAGGGTTACTAGGGACCTTAAAGATTATATAATTCCAACACACCTCTGCCATGGTTTACTCTTTCAGTAGACCAGGTTGCTCAGAGCCCCATCCAGCCTGGTCTTGAACACTTCCAGGGAAGGGGCATCCACAACTTCTCTGGGCAACTAGTTCCAGTGTCTCACAAACCTCACAGTAAAGAATTTCTTCCTAATATCCAATCTACATCAGTCCTCTTTCAGCTTAAAACCATTCCCTTTTTCTCCTATCACTACAAGCCCTTGTAAAAAGTCCCTCTGAAGCCTTCTTGTAGGCTCCCTTTAGGTGCTGGATGGTGCTCTAAGGTCTCCCTGAAGCCTTCTCTTCTCCAGGCTGAACAGCCCCAACTCAGCATATCATGTCAATATGGGCATTTTGGTAGACTTTCACTGGACAGATGGCTGTAAGGTTTACAGAACACAGGTGTTCAGTCAGCTGAAGAGAAGCTGAGATGTTGATTAGACAACAGTATGTGGAGGAAAATACATATCACAGTTTCAGGGATTGTTCAGTCTTTCTCGTGATAGTGTAACAATGGCTATGTACTGGATCTCGAGTGAGGTACATTTGGATCAAGCTGGATTATTGGGGTAGCCCATCTGTCTCACCTCCAACAGTAGGTGCATATGCCTATTTTTCCCTTTTCCTTTCACTTTGGAGAAAATGGGTTTACTGATGTACTGAGCATTCGTAGCACAGGCAAATGTCATCTTTCAAACCTCAGAGTCACCTTAAACTGTTAGAAATAATTTTTCTGTGAGCAGAGCATTGTCTGGCTTGCATTCAAGAAACTGTGCTTTCTTCTGCCTTCCTCTATGATATCTTCACAGTTGAAAAGGGAACCTAGGACAAATTATATCCATACAGCTAAGGACAATAAAAAAATCAATGCAGATATTTCTGTTGCTTAGTCGCCCAGCTGGTATGCACCCTGCTCTTGTGCCACACCAATTTCAAGGGTTGTGCTTACTTTTGAAAAATTTGGAGGAAATCTTTTTCTAAATCCAAGATTTTCAGCAACAATGCAATTTACCTTCCCCTGTGCAGCCAGTGTGGTTCAGCTGTTGAGATGCTCTGTGTCTATTATAGATATTTAGTTTCTTGTGTAAGTAACAGTTCAAACAAAAGTAGCATCATGGATTATCCTCATCTGTGTCTGTAAAATACTGTTTATTTTCCCTGGCACAAAACTTATATAAAAATTATACTTTTAGAATAAGTAAGAATTAGTGCCATACAAGATCAGATGATCACCAGTCTTTTAAAATTAATATAGTGAAAGCACAGAGACAGTTTTAATGAGGATTCCCTAGCAGCAAGAGGAGGAGAACTGCTAAAGGCTACGAATTGCATTTGAGACTGTGGAAATATAAACTGCAACTCAAAACTCTGCCAAAAAGTTTCATCAGGGATCACAACACAAGAATTCCAGACAAGAATCCTACTATTATATAATCACTCACAATTATAGTAAGTGTTTCACATAATTTTTCCTTTGGGGTTGGTTTTACACTTTTATGAATAACCTATAAGGGTTTGGATCTTTCTGACTAGCTCCTGTCACCTTTGACATCAAGCATTCAGTCTAGAGTCTGTAAAGTGAAGTGCCTGCACACATGCATTGTTTTCATGAAAGAGACTGAGGAAGAGAAGCTTCAGCATGTTAAGGCATGCTTTGAAAATCAGGATTTCAGTCCTTCAGAGCCATGAAAATCCTTTTTTAACCTGACTATGCAATCTACTCCTTAATAGTTCTGTAAGTCAAAAGAGAAAATACTAAACTGCTGCTCAATTTTTACAATAGGCTTGAGTTTCCATTTTTCCTTGTGGAATATTCCTTTTTATTACAAAACAATCTCCTCTGCCAAATCCAGATACCAGGTCCCTCTGATTTCTTCATGATCAGCCTCTAAACTCTGTTTTCCTTAAGTCATGTCCTTCCTGTACTTCCTGAGGCTATTGATCCTCACCTACACACAGTGGCACTGATATGCCCCTGATACTGCAGCTGACAGGAGTTAAACCTTCTGGGGTGAATTAGCTTCTGCTGCGAGTTGGCAGGTAGTAGATAGAAAATAAATGGGTTTGGAAGCTCTGGGGACATTACTGGTGCTGCTTTAAAGGAGCCAATGGAAAACAAATACAGCTAAATGAAAGAAAAGCTATTTACTTTACTTC
Organism: Scytalopus superciliaris; assembly: GCA_013400415.1. Classification (NCBI taxonomy): domain Eukaryota; kingdom Metazoa; phylum Chordata; class Aves; order Passeriformes; family Rhinocryptidae; genus Scytalopus; species Scytalopus superciliaris. The sequence continues at coordinate 250,264 of VXBX01004041.1, forward strand.
ATCTAAGCTTTGCTTTCAGGCAGAAAAAGAAGTGGGATTGGAGAAGGGGAGGAATCCAGGTCAGCAAATGATGCCCCCAGAGTCACACAAGATATGAAGTTGAGCCTGAGTATAATTTGGCTCCTGCATTTAACTGTGTTAGGCCAATAAACCATTTTTATTACTGCACACAAAGCAGAGTTGCCAGCCATCTCTACTTTTACTGAAGGTCATTAATTTCTTTTTAAAATATAATGCATTCCTCCCTGAAAAACTCTCATGAAACATAAATTTTAAGTTTAGAGAGATGTAGTTACAGATGAACATTTAAAAATAATATCCACTATTATTCACTTTTTGGCACTATTTCATACAACTTTTCAACATATATTTTAAATGTTTAAATAAAGCGAAGGAATTAGTTTAGAAAAACACTTTTTTAAAGCAGATGACTTTCCCTGAAGATTTCTAAGTCAGCATTTGGAAAAATGTGGGGTCATGTCAGCAAAATGTATGCTTTGTTTCAATAACTTCATTAGCAGGTGGGTCATTTATTCTAATGCAAAGTGCCAAGTTATAGAGGTCAATGGATTTATAAGGTTCAAAGAGAAGAATTTACAGCCCCAAAGAGGGGTGGCTGGCATGAGGAATTGCTCCCACAGTTGTGAGTTGTTAGAGTCAGAGCAGGACTCCTAACCAACAAAAACTTGTCTGGCACCAAGAAACTTTGTTCATGAAAGGTTTACTCCTATAAGGTGTGCTATAGCTCACATAAATTGTACAAGAGGCTACTATTATTAGTAGTAGTATTATTATTACTCCTATTTATTTACATTGCAGAGGTGTGCAGAAGCCCCACACAGGATTATGGTCCAGCTATATTTTGGACTACATGAATGCAAAGATATATTATACCTTGAAGGCACTTAAAGTCATCAGAATAAGGGATATATGAAGAGATAATGGTAAGATTTAAAAATCCAAATGTTGCCATAAGCCTCAATATAGTTGTAGATTTTAATGTAGTTTTATATAGTTTTATAGTCTTTTGCATTTAAAAAGTAGTTTATAACCCCTGTACCCAATACTTAAGCTAGATTTTAACCTCTGTGTCACATTCTTGAAGCCTGTTTCTGTGCTAAGGGGGAGAAATTAAGCTGTATTCAGATAGCTATTAGAACATGTTATAGTCAAAATACAATATTGTTTAGTCATAGTATAGAGATGGGGTTAGAGAGTACTGGAAGAACTCCAAATAGAAGACATAATGATGAAGACAAAGGTGGGGGGAGGAAGGAGTGGTCTCAGGACCACCGACTCAATTCTTAAGCGGGTGTTTCTAGGGGGGTGGTTTGAGATAGCAGGGGCGTGGGCTAATTAGACATTGGATGTATTTTCTAGATAGGGAAATTAAGTAGAATCATAAATTTGTAGAATTCTGTGATCCAGCGCACACACGTGTCATGGATTGCTATAGCTAAAGTCTTAGAAAAGGATTTTTCTCTGCCTTGCCCTGTCGTGGAAGTTTTCTTCCTAGGTATTCCAGGCAACACAAAGAAAACAACTTTATATTGAGATTTTTCTACATTATACATTTAAAAATCTATCCTCACAATTTGTTCTTTTTATGGAGACTGGTCTAGGAAAAATATCTAAGGGTGAATGAGGTTGTTTTCTGCTAACTGCAGGAAGGGGTTTTCTCACTTCAGAAGCAACACAGGAGACATGCACAGAAAAGCAAAGAATTGCCTTGAACACAACTGCAAGGCAATGAGAACTCTGTAAAACCTTTGCAAGGAAAAGAAAATCAATTTCTAAGGTTTGTGGTTTGATCACAAGCCAAGAAACTAGATTCTCCTCAAGGTTTGCTGAGCTTTCCAAATCCTCTCACAATGCTAGAAGTTTGCAGGGAAAGTAGGCTGACACATATTTTACAATGGATTATGCATAGTCTTGATTCAGTCCTTACAATTTGAGATGAAATTCCCATTGGGCTTTGAGGTTTATTCAAATCAAAATGATGGGCTGTAAACCCACTCAAGCCTGTTAAAATGATTCACATGAACCTCTGCAAGCTGAAATCAGACAGTTGCACAATAAAGCTCCAAGAAATTTTTGAACTATTGAAAACAATAGGAGTTTCAATCCTGACTTAATTTAGAGCAGTAGTAAAGGTAAATTTGGACTTTTAAATTTATAGCAAATAGAAAAAGCAAGAATCACGCAAAGAGCAAGGATAACGCAAAGGCAAAGAAAATGTCTATTGGCAGGTGTTGTCAGTGCTGGAGTTTTCACCAGCATCACAGCAATTTTCACTACAGTGTTAAAAGATTAAGATGTCCTTCTATATTCTCTTCAGACACTTGTTTCATTCAGAAATATGATATTTATACTTCTCAAAGCTAAACTTTACCATAACAATAATGATTGAACCTTCACATAATAGTTATTGCTCTACCGTAATAAAAATTCCAATCTTAAAAAAGGGAATCACATACCCATTTAGAAAAAAATGTTTATATATTTATGTACATATGTGCAGTGCTTTCTGAAAATTCAATTATCATCAATATAAATTAAATCTGTCACCACATATTAAATTATTGACCACTTAGAAATAAATACAAGTAGAATTAGGGACATTCTGTAAAGTGGAATATGCTGACAGGAGCTACTTTATTTTTTTAATTTAAAGAAATTAATTTAAAAATATATTTTAAATCCTTTCCAGGTGAAAAAAAAATTGCATTTCATATATTCTGTCACATATTTGATATGTCTATTGCACTTTTGTAAAGTAATGTGACTGTATCTGTCCTAAGTTTTTTTAATGTGCAAAAATGAGTAGGTTACTGATTGGAAACAATATATGGCATGAAACCAAAAAAAGTTAAAGTTGTTTATATAGCAGGGAGATACGTTTTGCAATTTCAGTTTCTTCATGATTTATGCAGCTATTATGTCACAATAAAACTAAAAACTGCTCTTAGAGTCTGTTTTTTTCTTAAACACAATTACTGTTACTCTGAGATAGGAGATTCTGTATTGGCTGAATGTTGGAATAGTCCCCTGCCTCCCACTCTGTCCATTAAGAAAGCTCACACCTCATAAATAAATGCAGCTAATAAAATCTTTTTAAAAAATGTATAAAAACCAGGCAAATAAAGAAAAGTTACATTTGCTATTAACACATGGGTCATAATGAAGTGTTTGACTAGAGCAATGGTACAAAGCACAGAGAAGAACTTTGAAGGTAAAACTTTGGTTGCACTGTGCAGTCTCTGCTGGGTACTCCTCTCCCCAAGCCAGTTGGCTACTTGCTGCCTCTCCCTCAGGATGCTCATTCTGGCCACAGACACATATTGCTCCCTGACTCTCATCTTTCTCTGTTGGGTCTCCTGCCTTTTTTCCAGGGACTCTTCCTATTTGGTTAATCATTTCCAACCAGCTAATCTCCTTTTTCCAACTGCAACACAAATGTGATATTTGTCACAGCAAAATAAACTTCACAAATCTTCTGAAGTACTTAAGATTTTAACTTACAGTATTCCATATACTTCTGTGCATCCCTAGGTTTGTTTTCTGTATTTACCGGCCAATTGATTCAAATTATAAGGTACAGTCAACTGTTTCTTAATTCTCCTACTGGAGTTTCTTGGTATATTAATGATGCCCTCTACAAAGTCATTAACAAAAAAATAATGCAGAATGAAAAAGAACTCTTAGATGATGATGGCATTTCTGCATTACAGTTTTATCACAGGAGAAAGCTGATTCCCTTGTGAGATTCTGAAATAAAATTTTGAAGGTTTTATATTGGCTTTTCTTTGAAATTTGGAAGTAGATGTCATTAAAAAAAAAAAAAGTTTAACCAGGAACAAAGACAATTATGAAAAAAAGACATGAAATAAGATGAGGTAAATTAATTCCAATAGCAACGAGATGTGCACTTTCATTTTACATCAAATACAAGTCTTCAAGACAAAACTTGTCTTTGGAATGTGTCCACTAAGAAATAACACAGCAGCAAGTGAAGTCCAAACAAACAATATTTAATTCAAAACTATTTAAAAGTCAACAGTTCTTATTTCCAGCAATTATAAGGGGTGACAGCCGGTTACCCCATACCATTAGACCACTGGGAGTGTCTTAATGGGTTTGCAAAGCCTTAATCCACAAGTGTGTACTGCCATATGCCTTTTTTTACAGCCCAGATCCAACCCAGAGTAACAGATGTATGTGTAACCAGAGCTGATGCTTTGGTACAGAGAGAACAGGCAGTTGCCTATGACAGTGTAACATTAGGGACAATAAGGTGTTTAGTAACTGTTTATGATACAGATGTGAGAATGCAGTAGCATTTTAAGTTTTCCAAATATCTTAGACTGTTTCAANCTGAACATATTTCCCCTGTAACCTAAAGCCATGTTTCTCCCCCACCTCACTCCTCTTTTTTCTTACATCCTCTGAGTATAATTCAATTAAAAATAAGACATGTTTTCCTACTTGCTAAAGGGAAGCATGTGTTATTCATTAAAAAATTGGCTGGCACAAATGGGTGGCCTGCAGATAACATACCACTTTATACTGCATTCCTTTATTTTTAATTAGACTTTCCCTCTTGTCCAAGTCTCTTTCCTATCCTCTTGCTTATGGATTTCTTCTTTCTAGCCATCTTTCCACATTTGCATTGAAGTGGGACATGAACCCAGAGCAATAAGTATCCCACATGTTTCAAATTAGGTTCAGAAATGGAGGATTGTTTTGCCCACACACTTCTAATTTACTTGTCAAGAATGACTTTCACTGTCAGAGCAAAGCCAAGAACATGGAAAAGGTCTGAGGAACACAATGTGCTTATTTCCTTGGAGACATCATTCTCCAGAAGCTCCTGGGAGGTGTTGGTTGGGATTTCCACCACCTGCTTTGCTTTGTTTTCTGCCACTATCACATCTGATTCCTTCTGGGTGGCATAAGTACACAGCACTGAAAACAGGGTCCCTGGCTGGTCCTCATGTTTTGCTGGAAGTGAACAGACAAGTTTCCTCATTCAGATCCTTCATCACATTTTAAAAAGCTTTATGATAAAGAGATATCCTTTGATATCCCTTTGGTGGGTTGACCCTGACTGGACGCCAGGTGCTTGCCAAAGCTGCTCTATCACTGGCCTCTTCAGCTGGGCAAGTAAGACAAAATATAATGAAAGGCCCATGAGTCAAGGTAAGAATGTAACTACACTTCCAATTTGCTCTACCTCCTTCCCTTAAGTTGTGCAGGGGAATGGGGAACAGGGGCTGCAGTCACTTCATCACATGTGATCTTTGCCCTTCCTTCTCAGGGGCAGGATTCCTCATACTCTTCCTCTGCTCCAGTGTGGGTCCCCCACAGGTTCACAAGTTCTGCCAGCAATCTTGCTACAGAGTGGGATTCCCTCTCCACAGGGCCACAAGTCTTGCCCAGAGCCTGCTTCAGCATTAGCTTCCCACAGGCTTGCACAGTCCTACACAGACTGCAGGTGAGTCCCTGTTCCACCATGGACTTCCATGGGCTGAGGGGACACAGCCTGACTCACCACAGGCTGCACCATGGGCTGCAGGGGAATCTCTGCTCCAGTACCTGGAACACCTCCTCCTCCTCCTCCAGCACTGACCTTGGTATCTATGGATTTGTTCTTCTCACATATTCTCACTTGTCTTTTCTGACTGCTGCTGTGCAGGCTTTTTTTCCCTTTTATAACTATCCAAGAGATGCTACCATCATTGCTGATGGGCTCAGCCTTGGCCAGTGATGGGTCCATCTTGGAGTTGGCTGTCATTGACTCTGTCGGACATGGGGGAGCCTTCTGGCAGCTTCTCACAGAAGCCACCCCTATAGTCCCTCCATTACTGAAACCTTGCCATGCAAACCCCATACAGTCTTTAGGAAATCCCTTGACATGTACAGAGGAGTTCCCACCACCTAGTTTCAAACCATGGTAAAAACAAGAAGTACAACCATTACCTGGTAAAAGTCTCTGTTCACACAGGCAGAAACTTTAAGTCTCATGTGTAGTGAGCAAAGTACAAACACATTTCAGACTTGAGAAATTTTAATCTGTGAAAAGTTGAAAATGTCCTTACAGAAAATGGGGTTAAAAGGAAGTTAAGCAAATGCTAGACTGGCTTAACTAGAGCTGGTCAGGACCTCATTAACTGAATGGCTCTCCCTAGACTCACAGGGAAAATAAATAGAAATTTTTCTAACAGACTCGTGATTCTTGTATGGAAGTAGCAGAACACTCCCTCTTCTGATCTCCAGTGCCTTGCAGTGGGGCATTCCCCAACCCTGGCCCTGCTTCTTCACAACAGGGTAAGCCTTCCCCTAGAGAATATCTCTTATAATCTTTTAAGCTTTCCAGTGCTAGTTAAAAATATGAGGTAAGAAGACAGATCAGGGCTTTGGTAATGAAAAATTTGCAGCAGACAGACAAAGTGCCATTTTCAGCTTTCTCTATTTAAGATATTTGAAATCTGTATTTTTTACTCAAAGTATTGATTTTTAACAAAGAAGTCTGCTGATGGTGTTAGTTTCTTGTTAAGCTGGCCAACTTTTCCAAGGCCATCAGTGCTGCTAACCATCGATGGAACAAAATTATAAATGCTCATTTTACAAAATATTTTGGCACTTTAGTTTTTAATTTAGAACACAATATTTTATCAAAAATTTCTAATGAATTGCAAGTTGCAAATTATTTTAATATGTGCCTAGCAGCAAAACAGAAAGCATATTGTTGAATTCAAAATATTACTCTTGATGTTTTTCTGATTATTACTTTTTTTGTATTTCATGACAGATAGTAATACTTGCTGTGATGTCATAGAAAAGTGGTAGGGGGCCTCCAATATGCAGAGTAAGTTTTTCCTGTTTACAAAATGTTTAATGAAAAACAGACAATAGATATTTTTGCTACTGAACTGCTAAATGGCATGTTATGTACAAGTGACAAAATAATGAAATAGTGTAAAAGTAACACCTATAAAATGAAAAGTGCTATTTCACCACGGGAGTTCCAAACAGTTTTTAAATCACTTGTCATAAGAGATACTGGGAAACATGGTTCTTTATGCATGAAATACCAACAAAATTCATATTGCTGGGGAAAAAACAAATCTAATTACTCAAGTAGTAATTTGCCAAGGTCACCTGTTGCACTGAAGGATTTCCAAACAGGCATACATTGATTTATTTTCCAGAGACTTTTTTTTTTTTTCCTTCAGTAATCATAAACCCATCCAAGCTACCTTTCAGCTAATGAAATGACCAACCAGAGCAGAGGATGTTTATGAAGAATTTCAGAACAATTCCTTCAGCAAAGCATGAAGCAGAGATACAGAGGATCACCTTTCTTAAATTATACATGTTATAAATGCACAAACAGGAGAGGACAATCTGTCAGCAAACTGAGAATCCTAAAAAGAACTGAATATACAATATACATCATATACATATGCATAGCCTGAAGAAGAAAATGTATGCCTGAAAGCATGTCTACTTTTTTCCAGGTAGATGAGGTGAGCTAATAAAATATATTACTTCTTCCAAAAATCCTTGACTGTCTGGATTAAATCAGGCTTTTCACCATTACCAAATACAGGAAATAAATAAATATACTATTAAATTACAGAAATCTCTTAGAATATGGAAAGTGTCATGCCAAAAGCTTGCTTTAAAGCTACATAAAAATTTTGAACAGTGATCCTGTGCACTCATTTTTTAGTCAAACCTGTGAATTGTGTGAATTGCCAAAGGAACAGCGAGTATAATTCAACTGCATAAATATTAAGCAGTCTAACCCAGCAGGTTACTGGACTTCATACAGGACACTACTGACTGGTGAGCCCTTCTGCTGCATGTCCGTGCCAGCAGCACAGCTCTCTCACATCTCCTGCCTGGCATGCCTGCTCCACCAGCAGGTTTCCTGTGCTGTCACTGCTGTGCATTCTCTTCTTGCTTTCAAGGAATTCCAGACCACAACAACAAAGTACAAGAGTCAGAACTTACCTTCTGATACCATTTTGAAAATTCCTATTCCAGTCAATTTTAACTCATTTCCTAACAGTAAGATTCCATTAATGATACAAACCAGAGAGACTATTGCAGGTGCGTAAGATGCCTAAGATCACATGAGATAGGAGAGGTGGTTGTTCTCACTAGTTCTTTACACAGTGTTTAAAATAACATATTTAGAGCTAGAGGAGTGGCACTGCATCACAGGTATGCTAACAGAAAGAAAAGATAAAGAACTAGCCGAGTAGGATCTAAACAGGCTTGCACTATTGCACAAATGATTCTCATTACTTTTAGTATGTATAATGCTTCCTTGCAGCACATGAGAAAGAAGATGGAAAATGGGATGTGATACAGCTCATTGCTTTCTAAATCTTCAGTTCCTGTTCATCTGCAACAACAGTTATTATATGATCAGCTTAGAAAGGATTCACCTTTTTTCTCAAAATGTCCTGTTACATGAAAATCCAATGCTTTTCATTCTTGTCTAATCCTATAACAAAAAAGCAGTGCATCTGAAATGAGCTCAAAATGGTACACGCAATATTAAACATCCACCTAACACTTTTACATAATGCCTTTTATCCCCAAGAAACAACCACTGATGTACTTACATGAGTTAATAATGTTTAAAGAAATGCAACTCATAATATTACTCCCTCTAGCCAAAACTCAGGTTCTCCTGGAATAAGGAACTTACTGGTAAGCAGACACATTTGCTCAGTCCTGTTTCTCTGACTGAAAAAAATAAATAGCAGTCAGCAGCTTCCTTACTCAGAAATCCCTACTGTAACCCCTGCAGCCTGCTCTGGGCTGCAAGAAGCTCTTTCCTCTGAGGCCTGCACTCATATTCCTTCAACATCTTTGCATCCAAAACACAGTTTGCTACTAATTTCCTAACCCGCTCTGCATGTCTTCCCTACAGCTGGGTAAACCTTGGTTAGATCCACTTATGTCAATCTTTGCATGCCAAACAGCTCATTTTTTTTCCAAACCCCCTAGGAAAATCAAATTATTTTTACTATAAAACCTTAAGCTCCTCACAGCCCCAGAAACTCCAGATAGGAGGCCTTTGAGAAGGCACATATTTGGAGAGGAAGAAATTTTCATGGCAGAGACTGAGATTCATTTACCTATCAGTTATGGTTCAATATGGGAAAGTTTGTAAAAAGAATAAACTAAACCTTCTTTTTTTTCTAAAACTGAGTGCATATGTCTTTTGTGTCTGGATGCAAAGACATAAACAAGGGAAGTGATAGGCCCACAGTACATGGAGTCAGTCCTGCAGTCTGCTTTGGGAAGGTGAAGCAGGGTGAGGTGCCCAGAGGCAGAGGACAGAGCTTCAGAGAGGACTCCCAAGGACCTGAAGTGCTACAGCAGGCATCACAGCAGCCAAGGGATGGTCACCAGTACCCTTTGGGGCTGGAGTTTTTCAATTCAAGGTCCGGGAGGTGCTCTACATAAGGGACTCACACATTTAGCAAGGCAGCCCTGCAAGAGAGCTGCAGAGTTCCCAGTAGTGCCACTGTGGGGAGGCTCAGAAAGAAGATTCTAGTGGTCTGGGCTGCAGATGGGGCGTCACCATTCAGTAACTCTGAAGTGGATGGGCAGTGAGCAATGAGTGACTCTGACGTCAGCAACCTGGAGTCAAAAACACTTTCTTTGAATGAAGCAACACTGTAATAGGCAGCAGAGCTTTCCCAAAGTCTCCATGCCTTAGGCATGAGAGAGCAGTGTGCTTAGCACAGCACCTCCACACCACAAGGACAATTAACTCTGGCTATAATTGTCTAGCAGAGCATAGCTACTTCTACTGGTGATCCAGCACTACAAGCAGTGCATCCTAAGTAATCATGCCTGTTCATTTCCAGTTCCTAAAGCTAACATTTTAGTGTTTTCAGCACAATAATTTATCCTTTATTTAATCCCACTGTTTAAAATCTTTGCCTGTAATTGCAAGCATAGTGCTAATGTGACATGATTCAGTCAGTGTAATAGTTTGCCAAGACTGGAGGTGGATACTAAAACTGGTGTCAACTAAAATGTTAGAATTTTTTTTTTTCCGGTTGGTCTTTTTGCAGGCAGTCCTAGAAATTGAACTCAGTTCCAGAAATTGAACCCAGCTGCCTCTATTGCCTAACAGTGTCTGACAGAAGAGTTATGTAGATGACAGAGATACAAGGGTTAAATAAGAACACAATTATAGTTGTTTAGTGTGTGTGAGCAGTCCGTGGTAAAAGTAAACCACTATATTAATGCTTTGTGGTGGGCCAATTACTTCAGCCTTGATATATTTAATTGTGTTTCAGGCCAGGTTCTCAAATGATTTAAAATAAGCATAGCTCAATTATATTTATATTCAGTGAGTTATAACAGTATAGAACAGCTGAGGATCTGATACAGTCTCCATGTCTCGCAAATACAGTCACTAAGGCTGCTGGTAGCCTTTTTTCTATTCCAATTTCCTGTATGAGGAATGGCAGAATTTTTGTCAATCACTTCAGAGACATTGCTTTTGGATGTGCTAATTTAATTCAGTGGGACAGACAGATCTATAGCAGCTGGCAGCAGACAAAGAATGGGCTGAAGGAGGTTTTCTAAAGTTAATACTATTCTTGGTGGAGATAATTACAGACTTTTAAAAGCCAACCAATGAGCTCATAGAGCAGCAGCAGTAAACTCTATGCATCCAAGGGAGCAGGGGAGAGCAGCATTGTCTTCTGCCACAGCTCTGCATTTGGAGGTATGTGACTCATGGGAAAATGGTCTGAGAAGTTTCAATGGAGCCATCAGTTCCCTGTCAGAACTGAAATACTCCACAGAATCATATCATTCCTGCTTGTGCTTCACTCATGAAGAAAACTAGGGAAAATACTGAATTAAACCTTCTCACCCAGCACCTATACTAAGCTGCACATGACACAAGTTTGGATGGGCTGTGAACAGTTTGGAGAAGACAAAAATGAGAAATGCTTGAAAAATATTCAATAAAATGGAATTAAATAAAGTACAAAATGTTTTTTTCAGGAGGGAGAAATGACTAAATAGTAAGTGAAAAATGGAAAAGTAAACAGGAGATTGTGAACAAGAATGTACATGTTTCAAACAGTACTAAGTCAATGAATTGGTACAGTAGAATAATTAAGTTGTTCCTGGGTGTATTGACTGGCACATGATAATTAAGAAACAGAAGCGGTAAACTGCTTTATGTATCATTTGTGGAGCCAAGTCTAGAGAATTGTGTCATCATTTGAGCTTACCACATTATAGAGAGCTATAACAAGCTATACCTAGATAAAAGAATGAGGAAAGTCTGAAAATTCCAGAAAATGCAATATGCAGTCTTCTTCTCCATGCCTTTTCTTGGTAGAAGTGCTAGCTTTCCCGGGTCCAACCTTTTGTTTCCTCTCATCTGTACTTTCCTTATTGGTTTAATTTTTTGTGAGAGGTTTTGGGTTTAGTTTTTTTCCTACTTTTTTTTTTTTCTTTTCAGTTCTACTGGTTCCTAAACTAGTTTAGAGTGCAACCATACAAACAGTATGTCAGCACTGAGCAGACAAGTAGGAATGGCTTGTCACATGTAAGAACACCTGAAGTAGGGATTTTTGCTGAAATTAAATAGTCCTCTGAGGCTGTACAAGGCATAACTCTTACAATACACACAAAATTGTTTTTAAGATGATCAACTATTCAAATTCCTCTCAGAATTGGCTATTATCCAAATGGATTAATATTTAATAAATTAGATACAGGATGTTAGATAAACTTTTTACAATAATGACAGATTAACACTGCAACAGTTATACAGAACATGTATGAAATCTTTGTTGTCTAAGGCTGGTTAGGCAATGTGAATTTGTAGTACATGTACATGCTATTTAATTACATGTAGGTTATACAGTTGACTGATATATATATGAGTCAGCCTTGGGGCAGAATGTGATATAGGTGACATGTAAAGGCAGTTTAACTAACCCATGTCATAACATGGGCCATAGCCAGGCACTACAGTGCAAAACAGTATAATGAAAACTTTTGAACATCATAAAATACGGTGCAATGCTCATCTCCTTTCATCTCAGAGTAGTTTGTAGCACATGCTCTCCCGGGCTTTTTTTTTTCCCCCTGTTAATAAAACCAGAATTAGCAGTGGCAATTAGTTTCTACTACCACTGGTAGGAGCTGATCTCACTGACACCCTGGGCCATCCTAACTTGAAATGGCTCAAAAAACTCTAATGGTTCAAATACCATAGCACCCTGTTATCTGGTCAGACAGATCTGAGGTAGCTCTGTTTGAGTCTGGAAAGATGGTCAGGTACATTTAGAAGCAATATTAAGTGTATGCCATTCTTTCTTCAGGTAATACACAGTCAATGTCCCTTTCAAGATAGTCAAAGCTTTGTCCTACTGCCTGTGCCATTAGTTGGGTGAAGTACAAAATGGTACTGCAATCCTGCCCCATTTGTCATTTTAAACACCATAGCACTTTCCTAGAGGAGTTATGAAGCCAGTGCATTAAAAAAAAAAAAAAAAGCAGATCATCCTCATGACTTCCTGTGATTAGTGTTTTTGTTCCCAACCCAGATCTCAAAATGACTATTCAGCCACACAAGTTATTTCTGTCAATTTTCATCTACATACGCTACTTTCCCATTAGTGAAATGAATCTGGAATCCAGTACAATAACCATGGCTTAAAATACTAACAATTTCACTTAAATACTGTATAGAAAAGAAAACAATCCATTTTTAGAAGGTATAGAATTATTGAGAATAAGACCGTAACTCTCTGAACTACAGCCTTGGAAAATGAGAAGATTCATATAGTTGCAATATTAGCACATGAATTAGAAAATTCAGATTCCACTTCAGAGATATTCTGGTATTGGGAAGATCCCTAATTAACACTACATGTATATTTTCTATTAACTTACAAGCTTTGTAAAAATAGCCCTGCTTTTTAAAAGTTCCCAGTGTAGCATTCGTTTACTTACTTTTAAATGGGAAATAGTTCAGCAGACTGACAAGCTTTAGAGCTAGAGTATTTTTGAGACACTGATGAGATTTTGTGATATCACTATCACTGAAAATCATTGTCATTTAAAATCAGCTATGCTCCTAGTTTCTGAGAATCCAGTTCTACCAGAAGTAATGTCCCAAAGTGGAAGTAGAAAATGTCTTCATGCCATCTTCCCAAATGAGAGATGGTTTCATCAGAGCAAATATTGTTTGGGGAAAGGAGTCCTTGTTCTAATGCAGCCTTAGGCACCTGCAGAGTAAGCCAAACACAACTGTGTGACCCAGTTGAAGGGATTATAATTCTTCCACTGTAGGAATCAAGCACCCTGGATAACCTGGGTCATTTTCAGAAGTATCATTCGTTGTTTAGTCAACATTATAGCAACTTAAAACTTTCTGAATCAATCTTCCGTTGGAATTTTCAGTAGCTGGTTTGTTGAAAGGCTGACAATAATAAATCTTGAGTTGTTACAAATTCAGTATTTTGTGTTAAGAAAAAGGAAAATTATTTCAAGCATTGACATGTTTATTGGCACAGAACCCTAGAACACTGTATCCATCTCATCTGTAGTAGAATAAGTACCTTCTGCATCCATAGAGGAACCTAAATACATTACCTGGCTGAAAAAAAAAGTTTTATTTAAAACTCTGTAACCTCAGGCCATACTCTGGCAATCATTCTCTAATAAAGCCTCTGTATGCTAGAAGTGCACTTGGTTGGTTTTCCAACTGATTAAAGTGCCATCTGGGGTGACAAATTACTTTTCTATACTCTGTGATTTGACTCATTAATCTCATTTATATATTGAGAGCAAAACCCATATCATACCCAAACTAGAGGAGGTGATGCACCTACTTTTGTGAATTAATTGTGATATTATTTTGAACTTGCAGCTGACATAATTTGCTGATACATTTGTATTTTAAATTAAGATTGCAAACAGATATGGTATAAGCATGATCACACTGAGCATGGATAACTGCTTGAACAACCAGAAGTGAATACATATACAAGAAGGTTTGGTTGTGATCTTTCAGACACAGCAAGTATCTGAAACACAGGAAAAAATCAGCCCACCAGAATTCCTTATCCTTATGGCCATGGTCAGACTTCTTCCTGTGACTCGCTTAAAAGAAGCTCAGCTCTTTCTACATTTTGCTTCTCAGTCGGAACTGACTAAAAGAGATCTGTCTCAAGGTACGGACAAATTAGACAGCTAAGTAGAAGATGTCTAGTAGAAGAGAGAAAGATGGGATGTTCTAGTCTTCTTCATCCCATACTCTGCACTCTAAAAGCTCAGGAAACACAGAGAGTGAACAAGAATGGCTCCAGGCAGAGGGAAGAAAGGAGAGGTGAAAATGATTGCTGTTTCCAGGGTGAGTATGGTGCAGTTGGGAAAATCATAGGAAAAGGGATTTGTGGCAAGATCTGCAGCCTACACCTTTCATTGGAAGTCCTTTCCACTCGCACTTCAGCTGGATCTCTAGGCTTTGCCAGTTTCCTAATGCTGGCTCTAAAAGTCACAGCTTTTGCCACAGGTCCCTGGTGGTGGCCCAGATAACAATCTTTTCCAGGGAGACTTCTTCTTTGCAATCTAGCCCTTCCTTTAAGGATCCTTCTCACTCCCACTGAACACAACATTTTTCTCTATCTTAACCATAAAATCATCCTTAACCCTACATGTCACCATACCTTAGCCACATGAAGCCAAGTAGCTCCATCCATTGCTTTCCTACACACTTCCTCCAAAATTCCAGTGACTTCTCCATTGTTGGAGGAGAGAGATACCAGCTGTGGAAGAACAGCTTAATCAGCCCAGATCTGTAACTGCCTGAGCTCTGGAAGACTGCTTGCTGCGTTTATATGGACTGCTGCTATGTTTAAGGACTGTTTGCAGTTTAAAGTCTGTACCACGTTTGAGGATTTTATCATGTTATATGTCTTTTCCTTTGTTGTACTGTGTGTCCTGCTGGAATTTTCCATCCCTCAATGGCTTGTAACTCACCCCTGATTGGTCCCTGCTTGCAGCAGTGTATCATGTCCATATATGGTATGCACCTGCCTCTGCGTTCCCAGGTTTGGAGGCTTTTTCCTTGTATTGCAAAACCCTCCCAGGCTCTTCCCTAAACCCTGCCCAAGTTCCACCCCATTCCAGAACCTTCCCTACCAATCCTATATAAGCCAGGCACCAAGTCAATAAAAAACCCTTTTTCCTACCTCATGCCTTGGAGTGGGAGCATTCTGCACCCGTTACCCTGCAAAGATCTTACTCCATGACTTTATTGCTCCACAGAAAACTAATTTGTCATCCTGATCAGACCTGGATCTTGTCCAAATAAGTGAGAAACTTTGGGCCATTTCATAGTGAACTTGTTACCTTTGATTTATCTCTGAAAAATGTATCCCTAAGGATGTAAATGTGTATCTAGATATTTTGTTGTCATCTGCCTTGTAGCTATTGGAGGAACTGAATCACAAATCATATTCACTGCAAATGTGAGACCACTTCAGTTTTTCTTCAAATCATGGACAGTTTCTACAATTTTTGATCACATTTCTCATACTTTGCAAATAACAGGATTACCTGTAAACTCCAAGGTGAAACGCAGATGGCTTTGTGCAGCCTCTCCAAATGAAATTAGCAGATTTTTATGAGGAGAAACAGTATAGCTGGGAGAGAATCCCATCGTCTGTCAGTGGAGAATTCTGACTCATCAAAAGTAACATGCTCTGTAAATGAGTCTCATTGAATCCCAGAATTTGATTTCCTAGCTCTGCTTCCCTGCAATAAGTATACATCTTAGATATTTGCAGTGTAACAAGTCATCTCTTGTCTGACTGTTTGATTCTCTGACTCCCCCTCTGCTCTGCCCTCATGAGACCCCACCCAAAGTACTGCATCCAGCTCTGGACTTCTCAGCACAAGAAAGACATAGACCTGTTAGAGAATGTCTGGAGGAGTCCACAAAGATGATCAGAGGCAGAAGCACCTCTCCTGTGAGGACAGGCTGAGAGAGCTAGGGTTGTATAGCTTGGAGAGAAGAGCTTCAGGGGAGATTTTATATTGCTTTCTATCACTTAAAGGGAGCTTAGAGAAAGAGGGAGAGCAATTTTTTCCATAAGGAGATAGTGATAGGACAAGGGGGAATGGTTTTAAACTAAAAGTGGAGAAATTTAGATCAGATGTTAGGAAGAATTGTTTTACTGTGAGGGTGGTGAGGCAGTGGAACAGGTTGCCCAGAGAAGTGGATTGCCCATCCCTGGAAGTGTTCAAGGCCAGGTTGGATGAGGTCCTAGGAAACATGGTTTAGTGAAAGATGCCCCTGCCCCTGGAAGAGTGGCTGGAGCTAGATGATCTTTAAGGCCCCTTCCAACCCAAACCATTCTATGATTCCATGACCAACAACACCCATGCTGTATACCTCCAGTTTGCTTTATCTAACTGATCACTGATCTTCGATCACAATTTGATATGGTTTGGGACTTCTGAACATGAATTTCCCCAAGTGTACATGCAGTTGTCTAACACCTTGAATATTGGTATTAGTACTAAACCCAAAGTTTCTCATACTAAATTGCTCCCTTCAGCTCATTCCTTTTGACAAAAAAAAAAAAAAAATTACTTCTTCCTCTCTTTATCCTATTTACAAGGTGCCATGATTGCAGGTAAGAGAAAAGGACAATACTGTACATCCAGCACTGCTTATTTACCAGAATGACATTTGCTTACCTATATTCTATAGATATCTTTATAATATGCTTATAATAGAACTGCTATGAAAATTAATATGACCATCCCCCTCTTAGGTGTCCCATGAAATGCTCTGCTAAATGTCTGCCTTATCTAAAGATTCCCAAAATCTAGGCATTGTCTGTCTGCAGGCAAATAGTTGTAGATTTTAAATACTGAATGATTTCTACTGAAGGTATATTTAAATTCAGCAAGAACCCTACCTAAACTGAGTTGTGGGGTGAGATTTTCCCCAGTCACAGAGTTGTCTGTCTACAACCTGCTTCACAGCATCTTTTTTGTTTCCTAAAATCATTCCTAAAAATTAAACCATTTTACAGAACCTTAAGCTTGCAACTTATTACAACACACTGCCAGAATCTATCTGGCCCTGTGTCTGTCTTTTCTAATAAGCCATTTCTGAATGTTCTCTCCTGAAACAGAAGGATCATTAGTTTTCGGGTATTTATCATAAGGTTTCAAAGGGTACCTAAAAATAGGTCATACTGATAAGAGTTTCATTTGACAAATGTCAGGCTTTTCTAATACCTCCCTTTGTAAGACAAAGGGCAAGCCAACATTTTCACAGCTGTCAAGTAACATTCCACATTGAAACACAGTAGAACAAAACCTGACAATGAACTGTCTCTGCATCTGAGTTCTGGTTACATAAGGTAGTATAGGAAAATGAGTGTTTTTCAGATTAACTTTAATGTCAAGGATGGTAGCATGAATGTAATTATAGCTGATATTTTTATGCTGCAGTCTGACAGACAGTTAGCAATAAATACACCACCTCATGCAGAAAATGAGCAGACTTTCAATAATGGGAAAAGGAGGGTGTCAAGTACTTGCACAACTTTTTTACGTTTGCTTTCTCTTAGGTTTTATTACTGATTTGGAAATATTTCAGATTACTGTTTAGGTCCTCAACCTCTTCATCTCACCTTTCAAGAGAGAATTTTGAGAGCAAATCTTCTTTCCACTACCTAGGCATGCTTGTGGCATCCATCTTTCAACTGAGAAAGTGAGACCTGTGATCTTCAAGACAAAAAACATTAATGAATCATGAAAAAGGAAGTGAACTTCAAGTGGTGTGACTGTTACCCACGTTGATGAATAGTGAAGTCAGTGTGGCCATGTCAAAGAACTGGCACAAACAGTGGGGAGCCAGAGGCTGTGGGTGCTACCTATACAGGCTAGAGGGCAGCACAGTGGTGCACATCAGGCGTAATAGTGCATGCAAGTGCTGCAGGGGGAGCATGAAAACTCTCTCCCTCCCTTTGAGAGGATAAAAGTGTATTATCTTATCTGCCAAAGGACCAAAAGCTGTGCTGATGGAGGGGAAGACTACAAGGGGCTGATGCCACTAACCCATTCCTGCCATCTTTGCAATGCTCTATACTATGACATTTACAGAAGATTGGAATGCATTTAAAAAATAGAGAACTATTCTTTCCTTGTAATTGTCCATCATTATTTCTCCACCATGGACATGGTGAAACTTTTCAGTTTCACCACAGTAAGCTGAGAGTTTAAGAGTTTTATATGGGAGGAAAACCAGTTCAGGGCAACAAGACAGGAAGATCCAATACCGTCACACTTCTCAACCTTCCTTATCTTTGTACTGTACACATTTATACACTCACTTCTCACAGAATGTGGATTTATATTTTTAACAGTGCTCCCTATCACCATCACTATTCAATTCAAGGCCTCTTTAGTGAAGTAGCCAGCAGAAAAGACAGGATTTAAGTCTTATATTTGTTGAACTTCAGAGATTGTTTTAATCAAACCATTTCCCATGAATGCACTACATCTATCATTATAGGGGTTCCTTGTGCTGATTTTATAACTTCTCCATTTGGTGGCTGTGTAAACTTCTTCCTTCATGCCCTCAGGAAATTCCCTTTTAATATCCTATTAAAATGTCAGCTTTCATTCTATGGTTCAATAGCAACCTATTTTAGATTAATATTTATCAATAATATTGCTGAAGCAGACTATAATTCTCAAGGAAGTTTTTGGTCATTCTTCTGTCAAGAAAATCATCTAGCTAAAATAAACTCTAGTCATTTTCAGATTGATCTGGCCAGTCACAAATTTATTACTGCACATCATCAGAACATTTGTACAAAGTTTATTTAAATGAGCTACTATCATATTCATAATCAAAGGATTTTTTAAGTGAAGAGTGTTAAAAGAAAGCTATGAAATTGTTTGAGAATTGTAGAAATAGCCACTTACTGAAAGATTTAAAGAAAGAAGACTGAGAAAAGACTTGATGAAGCACTTTCAGGAGAAGACAATTATGAATGTTACCAGGTTCTTCAATGTAACAAAGAAAAGGATAAAGGCATCTGTATTGTAAAGCTAAAGTTAGGCAAAGTGAAACTTGAAGAGTGGATGATAAAAATGAGTATGGTTTACTACAGAAACAAACTAGCCATTGTGATGGATTTTTTAAATACTTTTCCTAATATTTTCAGTTGAATATCTGATCTTATTCTAAAAAAACCCAACAAAAAAAAATTATATGAGGAAAACTGCCAGTAGCAGTTCACTTGATCTGATGGCTCACTCTGCCTTAAATCTTTGCAGGCATATCAAATTACTCACTGTTCTCACGGCTTACACAACAGCAACCATCAGTAAAGCTTTCTTTCCAGCTGGCTAAAAGAGTATTTCCTGGAAGACAGTGACCTGGCCTTGGTTATTCATGCTTTTGTCATTTCTCATTTAGACTGCAGTGATTCAGCGTTCAATATAAATTGTCATACTGTTTCAGTACTTACAGAAATTCAGCTACTAAAGAATGCTGCATCTCACTTCGACAGTGCAGTCCACTGGAAACATATCAGATATGTCCCCCAGGTTTTTTCTTACCTTTCTACCTAAAGAAGTTCAAAGTCTTGATTCCTTTCTTTAGGATACACCATACTTGAAGGTCAGGAATGAAAAGGTCTTCATAAGGTTTTATGATGAAACCCAAATTTGATAACTTGTTACCAGTCTGCTCTAACATAATAGACTCCCTACCCCTTGTCCATAACTATATCTAAACATCATTTTATGAACAAGACTAAGCTGCTTCTGAACATGCTCCAACCCTGTAAACTTGTGATTCAAAAGTCTTATAATTATGTTTCGACACTGTTGTATTTAGATTTGTAGAACAGTTTAAGCTGGAAGACACCTGAGAAGGTCATCTAGTGCAACTTCAGGTCAAAGTTTATCCAGGTTCAAAGCTAGGTCAGTTGCTCAGTCCTTGTCCAGTCAAATTTGATGTCTCTACAAGGACAGAGATTTCAAAACACTTCTGTGCTACCTAGCTGAGTCTTTCAACACCTTCATGGTGATTTTTTTTCTTATCACTAGAGAATATTTATCTTTTTGCAGTTTTTAACTGTTGAGTCTCATCCTTCTATTGTATAAACCCCCAAGAAATTTGACTCCAACTTCTCTGTAACTACCCAGTTACTTTAGCTAAATACAGCACTTAACGTTTTCCACAGTCTTCCCTAAGTAGGACAAACCCAACCTGTTCAGCCTCTTGCTCCTTCAGCATCTTTTTATAACAGGCAGTCCCAAATGAGACAGTAATTCAGGTGCAAGCTCATGAATGCTGGGTAGACAACAGAGAATAATCACCTCCCTCGACTGACTGGCTGTGCTCTGTCTAGTGAAGCCCATACACTGTCAGCTTTAAGTTCTACAACACTCAGCCCTGACTTATGTTCAACTTCTTGCCCACAGATCCTTTTCTGCACAGTTGTTTTGATCTAATATACCCAGTCTGATCTCAAGTATCCCATTCATACTGGTCACCATTTATTATATAGGCAATTCTGTGTCGAAGTCAAGTTTTCTTGGGAAGAAAGTAAGCCAAGATGATGGAATTTAGGGCCAAAACTTAGGCATTTATGAACCTAACTGCTTTATTTAGCATGTGCAACAAAAGCCTCAAACTATTCATTACACCAAAGTTAAGGAACATGAATGCTATGAGAGAATCAAAAAGCCCTCAGAACAACTCCTCACTAAGAAACTTTGTCTTCCTCTCCCTTTCCACAAAAAACAAACAAAAAAAAAGAGAATTAAAAAAAAATAAAAAATTACTTAACAAACTAAGACACTGAACACTAATGCAGAGAGAATATAAAAATAAACTGCTCAGAACAGATGTTTAAAGGCTGACAGCCATGTTTTTCACTGCACTGGAAAATATATGAATAGTTTAGTGCTGAGCCCAACAAAGAAAATGAGAAGGGAAGAGAATTCTTGCTACTTACCTTTTTTTTTTCCTGTTTGGCACCCGAAACTGTGTTATTATGAAGCTATAAAAGTATGACAATCGTTATGACAAATGATGTAAATATGACTAATGTTACCAGCCATATTATGAAAAAAGCTTATTCTCAGAGTATTAGAGTTAAGGGCAAAAAGCACAACAGGATCTGCCATTCTGAGTAAAACAAGCCATAAAACCTCATACAGTAATTTCCATGTTCATGCAATTTGAATTAGCATGTGTGTTTGGACATGTGCCATCCTACTTGACAACATGAAGAAAGAAAAAAATCTACATGTCCATTGGCAAGGTGCCTTGATAGTTAAGCACATTCTTGATTTAAAAATATGCACATTATTTTCAGCCTGAATTTCTCTACCTTTGATTTTCAGCTGTTGAGAGTACATTTTACTGTCTGTGTCTGCAGGGTCAAAGTTTCCTACCAACAGATACACTATTCTTGTGGAGGCACTTTGTATTTGTCATTAAGTTGCCTCTTAAATACCTCTTGTGCAAGCCAAATAAATGGAGGGATTTTTACCATTAAATATTTTTGTAGGCCTTTTATTTAAAACATGAATTGTCTTTTAATTATTTTTTCCCCCAGCAATAAATTGAAAGCAGGATATAACAACAAGGTATTACAGTCATCAATATTTTGTTTAGCTCCTGTGGCACTTAGTTAAAACTTTCTCATTATGCATCCTATGATGATACTAACTCTTTCAATTAAAACAAACAAACAAAAAAAAATCCCAAAACCAAGCAAACAAACAAAACCCATCAGTTCTCACCGTGCTGCTGCAATTTCATTCTCTGGGCCCACAGAAACACAGGCATATACACCAGCCCTGTAAGGGGACTACAGCATGCCTTCACTCGCATTTTCCAGCTACACTTCACTGTGCTGTAGAAGTCACCAATACTTTTAATTTTTGAAGAGATGAGGAAATTAAAATATTCTCCATATCCTCATTACATTGTCCACAGCAGTTGGACTGAGACCTTTTGGACTGTGACCAAATATTTAGTCGTGTTATTCACTTTGTTAAAGCTTTGATAATTATAGAATCGTAGAATCACAGAGTGGTCTGAGTTGGAAGGGATCTTAAGGATCATCTAGTTCCAACCCCCCTGTGGTGGACAGGGACACCTTCCACTAGGCCAGGTTGCTCACAACCCCATCCAGCCTATCCTTGAGCACTTCCAGGGATGGAACGTCCACACCCTTTCTGTGCAACCCATTCCAGTGCATCACCACTCTCAGAGTAACTAACTTTTCCCTCATATATAATGTAAACTTACTCTCTTTAGTTTGAGGTCATTCCTCCTTGTTCTGTCACTACATGCTCTTGTAAATACTTGCTCACCATCTTTCTTGTAGCCTTCTCTTCAAGTACTACCCATGGATGACACAGGCCTAAGGATGCTGCCATGGTCTATGTCACATAGAAGCTACTAAACACATGATGGAGTTCAACAGTAACAGAGCAGGCATAAAAACAGCTATGGAGCCACATTCAGATGGATCAGATAGATGCAGTATTCCTTGACATTAGTTGGAACATTTCCATTGGCTTCATTGAGTGCAGAATTGCCCTAAACCAATAGATTTTTTTGTGGTTCTTTTTACATTTCACAAGCTGGATTTAAATTCATTAACATTCCAAATGAGAGCAATAATAAATAGTTCAGTAATAATTACCAGGACTCCACAGAAAACTCTGTAAATTATGTCATAAGCTATATACTGCATGTGCCGATTTTCCATAAACACGGGATTATTATACTGTTTTCTAACAATAAGCATGTTTGATAATTGTGACTAGAACTATACATTATTCATCTGAATTTAAAACTGTGCTCACTTATTCCTTTGCTATTTATTCTGTTGCAATGCCAGGTCTGTAAGAAACAGATTCAACTGAGGTTTCCTCCAAGGCAAAGAGGTTCTCTTGAATCTCTGAGTTTGAGCTGAAAATTCATGTTCTAATAAATTTGCCATGGCTAAATATGATCTACCAATACATAATTCAGATGACTGTAAGACAGCTGGGCTGCATGCTACAACAATTTTATTGGACATCTTATAGTGCTGTAGTGTTTATCCTAAGGTTCAAGCTACTGGAGTAAAGTGACTACCTCAAAGTCTTTATTCATTTAAAAAGAAATAAATTATTGGACTTTCTGGTCATGGACAGTGTTTGAAAACCTAAGGACAGAGAAGGTTGTGGTAAAGACTTATTTTAAAAATTACTTTTCTTCTCATTTCATTAATGTGTAGTCCCTAGTCACAGTATTTTTCTGTATTGTAGACTAAAATCAAATGTAGTTCAAAAATCAGAACTGAAAGGGAAGAGGTTTTTAGAAAGATGCTTTTAAATTGTGTACAGAAAATACCAGTTGTGAACTTGATGGTGGATTTTACTTGGTGAACACTGAATTCTCTGTTGGTAAAACAGGGAAAAAATTTATTGTTCAGCAGAATTTAAAAATCATACTTACAGAAGTTGTGACTGCATTTCCAAAATTATTACAAAGAACTATGAATTTTACTGTAGTCAGAATTTAAACTGACTGTTGTGACTCTAAATGTGGAAGATTATTCAACATATTAACTCAAAAATTAACCTTAAAAATTCATATGCTGACCAGTTGTTTCAATTTCCAAGAACATGGAGCTGGAAACTGGAAGGAATCATTCAGTAACTTAATCCAGACATTTATTTCAAGTACCAATCCAACTGTGTAGTCTCACTCATGATTTTACCAGTTTGAACCCAAAGTTTACTTTCTGCTTCAAATAAGCATTCGCTCTAGTAGAGAGTAGAAAAGAACTTCTTACAATATTCATCTTGTGTGAAAATTATGTTTGTGGCTACCATCTGTTTTTTGTTCTTGTGTCAGTATTATTCTCCACTGAAAATATATCTTTAACTTCTCTGATGTGCATTATTTTTAGGTTAACTTGTAAAGTTTAGCAAGCCAAGCTCCTTTAGTCTTTTTTTAGTAAAATAAATTCTGAAACTTGTTGGTCATGCCAGTATCTCTTCTGTGTAGGGTCTCTGCATCTTTCCCAATTCTGATGATCAGAACCATTTAATCTAAAAGAATTAATTAATATCACTGAGATGGCCACATGAGTATCAGTAAACAAGCTGTATGTGAAGGATGTTAGTTGATGTGGTGTGACTCACTTCTACACACGCAAGCACTCCCCTTTCAGCATTGTCCTGAGAGTGGTTCCCAGTCCACACTATCCCCTGAGCCATGCTCAGGCACTGCCTGGGAAAGTGCTAATTGGCCCAAACAAAAAATATGCAAGGGTTATACTAGCAATTTAAAGTAGTGATGAATACGCATCACTGATTGCCCCATGTCTTGGTCCTGTTTAATTTATTTGCATTATTGTAGCATATGATAAATGCAGATAATTCTCAGTTTCTCCTAGAAATACTTTTTACAACGTATCCCAAATCTCAGTTTGCCTTCTTGACACTCATAGCTCACAGCTTCCCTGAAATCAACTGCTGTACTTGAGTTTTTCTCCGTCTGACTAATGTAATCTTTCAGGATTTTATGAAGCCAGGACATTTGGGGTTGTCTAACTGTGACATTTACAATTTTGTTCAGTTCTCCAAGAGGTCTTCAGGATTTTCAAGACTGAAAATATTACATGTCTACACTGTAAGCTAGTAAATCACTGTAAGCTTGTATATTGTAATAGATAAGGAGAAAGTAAGGAAATTAACAACATGATATTGTGAACAAGGGGGTTTTGTATACAAAACCAATCATAGAGATTACAGTATTTACTGGCTAAGAAAGTGCATGAGTTATCAAAATTAACACAAATGCTGGTGGTTTTTTTCAGCTATTACTATTCACCAATAGTCATATGACAAGAACTTTCCACATTTCCTCAATTTTATTCCAAGGTTGCATCTGTTAATAGAACGCCCTGAGAGATTTCATGTGAATCTGTTCTAAAAACAATATCCAGAGAAATTTAATGTGCATTATATAGCATTAATATCTCAGTCTACGCATGTTTATCTAGCTTTCAACGACTACATGTGAACACTAATATTCTTCATCCCCAGAAAGTATACAGCCAAGTCAGCTTTACTACTCTCTTCATTCAAATATTTGATAAAAAAACCCAAAGCATTCTGGCCAAATTCAAATGCAATACAAATAAAAGCAACACAGACTGTGACTTTTCATTTCTTAAATGTCTTATCTCTTAGCCAACAGAGGAAGCTTATTGAGGCTATGAATAGTTGAAATAAGTGATTGATAATGAAGAGGGGGAAAAGTTAATTAAAGATTTAAAATGAGAATTTTGATACCCTATGTGTTCAAACAAAGTGCCTTTCTTAGATCCTACAAAGCCTTACCCATATGCTAATTTCATGGAAATGAGGTTTATTATACTCTGTGGATTTTTCATTAAACAAGCAGAGACATAACCATATATACTCTTTTCTCCTTACCCCAAGATCTCACACATTCTGTGAAAGGTGTGATAGCTACTTTCTTTTTATCAGTTTTTATCCCTTGTCAACTTGTCTTTGTTGAATAAACATAAAAGACACAGTACACCATACAAGATGGATCCTCAATCTGACTGAACTCAGCACTTCTTATGATCTACCCCAGCTCTGTTCATTTCTGCTGGTCTCTAAATTGTAAACTTTCCACATGCAAACTGCTTATTTGGAATGGTGCCTGGCTCATCGTAAATAGATATCTATGCCAGAGACTGGGCTAACATTTTATTATTGCATTCAAAACAATCCATTTCGCAAGAATTGTTCCTGTGTTTTAAAATTTGATATTTTGGACATATCTTCAGCCTGTATCCACACTTCAGATTCAGAAGATTTTGTCACATTTGTCTTTGGGCTTTTTCCCTGAAGCAATTACCTCCTCTTTCCACCTTCAGAGGCTTCCAGCTGACCCAGAGCAGAGTCACTAGGGCAGGAATATGCAGACTACTTCCCCTCCCCACACCCCACCCCCACTCCTCTGTCATAGTTTAAACCCAACTGGAAACAAGGCACCAAGCAACCATTTGCTCAACTCCCACCTCTTTCCCAACCCCATCCTGGTGGAATGGGGAGGAGAATCAAAGTAAAACTTCAATGTTGAGATAAGAACAGTTTAATAATTGAAAACAAAGTAAAATACAGTAATAATGGTAGATTATAATAATAATTGAAATACAAAGGGAAAAACAAGTGATGTAAAAAGAAATTGCTCACCAAACACTGATTGATGCCAGACCCTGCTTCCCAAACCCATATCAACACCTCTTTTGGGCAACTCCCACCAATTTATGTACTGAGCATGATGTTCTATGGTGTGGAATATCCTTTTGGTCAGCTTGGGTTACCTGTCCCCCTCACAGTTTCTTTTGCTTATTTCCTCACTGGCAGAGCATGAGACATGGAAAAAAGTCCTTGACTTAGGATAAACACTACTCGGCAAAAACCAAAAAAATCAGTGTGTTGTCAGCGCCACTCTCATTCTGAATCCAAAATGCAGCACTGTAATCAGCTACTGAGAAGAAATCAACTCTACCCTAGATGAAACCGGGACATCCTCCTAACCATAGCCCTTCTGTAACAGTGTATATCACGTACTGTATTCATGCATGTAGTCCTTTTGCTAAGGAGGAAAAAGAGACAGTTTAGGCTTTAAATATAATAATATTATAGCAATAAACACCACCTCAAGCCCATCCACAGATGCCCAAAAGTTAAACTAAATGCATGGAAAGTTCTTTCAGAGTTAGTAGTGATTGCAATTGCTTGGGGAACACTTTCATGCTATTTTCTGTAGCAGCCTTCTATTCATAGCTATTCATATACTGTGTGTCTGAACGCACTTTACAGCTGAAAGCAAGAAAAAGCTGCTCAAATTCTCTAGTCTTCTCTGCTGCATATACTCTCTTCAGTCTTTGCCTGAAAGATTAATGGCTTGGTTGACTTTTCTGTACTTGCTTGGTCATCCAACACAGGAGTGCTCAGCAACGTCACAGAAAAGGTTAAACTCTGAATATCTAGCATCAATGTCACACAGCAAAATTATGTTCTTTAAAGCATATTTCATTATCTAAATGAAAGTATGGCAAAAAAAATTGACTTTAAGCAGAGAGAAGCATGGAAAACCAGTTATGATTTGGACATTGTGCATGGCTCAAGAAGGTTAGTGAACCATTTATACTACTTATTTATTCAACCCTTTTAGGTACTGGCTTAGTTTCTTTTGAACTAATGGGAAGTCATTCCACTTGTACCAGCAATAGGTCTATAGAGAGATATATTTCTTTAATACTCTGTATATTTTTTGTTTCTCTTATTTTACCAACAGGACATAAAGGACTCAATTACATTTTTCAGTTATACCTACTATGCTATATATACATATACAT
>VXBX01004041.1:278170-331019 GCA_013400415.1 Scytalopus superciliaris
TGTATAGGATATAAAAATCCTAGATGTAATTTCATATCTATTATATGTCATTTGAAGTGTCCTACATATATTGCAGCTGTTAGTTGAGAAGCGTTTCCTGATTTCATCTACTCTTCTGCCATATGTGCAGAGTCCATAGCGATCTTCTATATCCCAAGGCTTCTTAGGAAGCCTAAACATTTATGTTTAGGCACCTTAATCAAGCTCAAAGTATTGTAATATAAGAATATAACTCTTCTGGATAATGCTTTGGTTAAAAATATTCATTAAACAAAAGCGTGACTATTTTTCATGGTGTCTCTTTTTATCAGTCTCAGGCTCTCTAAAAATTATATAAAGAATGCACACTGCAGGGATTAAATAAGTCCTTGATTTTAGAGATTTTCCTCCTCCTTTTTGTGCTCTTTCTTGCATATTTTATAATTAATGGGCTTGGTCTTTCATTCAGGTAATATGTTGAGTTTCAGATGGGTTTTGTAGTCTACACACCTCTTAGACATCCTGTAGTGAAGCAGTAGTAGATGTCTTCAAAATTTTTCTTACCTAAACATTTAATATGCTGCTATATGTGAACTGATGAAGTATGTGATTCTTTCCAGGGCTATTCTTACCATATAGAATTTGTTCTTCCACTAAAAATCTGTGGATTTTTTTATGATTTTCATAAGAATTAAAGATTTAAAAACTAATGTTGTTCAGTTTTTTGCTTTGAAACTTTAAAGATTCCCCCTACATGCATCTTGAGATATGGAAGGAGTAAGGTATATACCACTGTAAGCAAAGATAAATTATCAACAGTAGGAATGAAACCTGGGACCTCAGGATCCAAACACACATATTTCCACTGACAGTGCAAAGGGGCCCTATTCCCCAGCAAGGGGCTGTGGCAAGGTCATCAACTCCCTTTTCACAGAAGAGGGATACAATGCTGCCTTCAAAGAACAAAAAAAAAAAAAAAAAAAGGGGCCTCATTGTTTTCTGTTGAAATGCACTTATTTGATCTCACTTCATAGAATTTAACAAAAAATGTGACGACTTTTAAGAGTATTACAGTGAAAGCTTTATATATTTGACCGAGTTCAGGAATACTCTTTGTAAGTATATTGATTTAAATTACCATGGGATGCATAGAAAACTAATTAGAAAGCAATACTTGGCTTCCCAGAACAAATACTTATGCCAGCTCTTCAAAAAATAATGGGAAAAATTATTAACCTTAAGGAAATGGCATCCTGTCTACTAATAAGATGTATATTTATTTTTCCAAGTTCAGAACTTGAAAATGTAAAGGCTAATGAGTAGTTAAAAGTTTCCTGAGAAGAAAGGATAGGATACTTCTCAGAATACAGACTGAAGGAAACAGACTGAAGGGTTAAGCAAAGGGAGAGGAAAAAAGAAACAGATTCTATGGAAAGAGTCTAAGATATTGGTGCCTTTCCAGAACAAGGGTGTAGCAAGCTGTAGGGAAGAGATTCATACAACTATATGCCACATTGAGCCATTTAAATGTTAAATGTTTTCTTTGATGCTTTCCTTCTAAATAAATCACACTTCTAGCAGGTTTTCAGTCACCTTCTTTTAGTCAGCAATTTGAGGAAGGTGATTCTGCTCCTCTACCCTACTCTGGTGAGACCCCACCTGGAGTACCACATCCAGCTCTGGGATCCCCAGCACAAAAGGGATGTTGACCTGTTGGAGCAAGTCCAGAGAAGGGCCAGCAACTTGATCAGAGAGATGGAGAACCTCTCCTATGTGGAAAGGCTGAGCAAATTGAGACTGTTTAGCCTGGAAAACACAAGGCTTCAGGGTGGCCTTCCAGTACCTGAAGGGAGACTACAAGAAAGACGGAGGCAGACTTTTTACAGGACCATGGAGTGATAGGACAAGGGTGAACGATCTCAAACTGAGTAGGTTTAGATTAGATATAAGGACAAGTTAATTACTGTGAGAGTAGTGAGGCACTGGAAAAGGTTACCCAGAGAATGTGTGAATGCTCCATCCCTGGAAGTGTTTAAGGCAAGGTTGAGTGGGGCTTTGAGCAACCTGGTCTCATGGAAGGCATCCCTGACTATGCCATGGAGGGTTGGAACAAGATGATCTTTAAGGTCCCTTCCAACCTAGGCCATTCTGTGATTCTGTGATATATTACCTTGGCATGGCTGCAGGAAAACTGGAACATGATTCAACCCTATTTCAGATCCAGACTTCACATGGCAGAACTGCAACCCAGGGGATAGTCAACAACCTAAAAAGGACTACATTAATCTGGACTGAAGGAGGCAAAGGATACTAGGATACCAATACTTTGTCAAAATAAGGAAAAAAATCTCAAAACTCTATATTTCATTTTAGCTAATACTTTACGTTCTAACAGCCCACATCTTTACTTTTCCTAATATACCTCTCTTGGGCATAATTCTCAAGAGAGAATTTTCTTTATCCTGTGAATAAGAGGACTCTTTCCCTTCCTTGTACCATCGAGCTCTCTTCCTCTGCTTGTGGATCACCTTACCAGCATTTTGACCCATTTTGGTCTGAGTAGAAAACGTGCTACTGTTCTAAGACAGAATGCATGGTGAGGATGTGACAGCTTTATGACTTGGGTGATAGCACAGTGAACAGGAACATTACCAAAAGGGCAATTACTGCAGGCTTTGTGATGTTATTTACAGTACTTACTTTGCTAACATGAGCAGCATTGTAAAAATGTTAGTTGTTACTACTGCTAAAACATAATGCCAGAGTTTCCTGCAGCACAAGTGGCTGATATGCTGATAAATGGCACTGCATGAAATGGTGGCCATGAAAAGCAAATTCACAGTGAATCACCCTCAACACCAGACTGGAGTAAGAGCATTGCAAAGCTGATTTGTGGGTTGATGTTGCCATTTAATGTGGTTTCCATCAAACTGTTCATAAAATTCATAGCTACAGCTAACCTCCATTACTGTGTCCTTGTACATTCTTCTTGAAAATAACTTGCTTATGAAGCCTCAGCACTGCAGAAGGACACTGTATGATCTGAAAAAAAAAAAAAAAAATATGGAAGAACTTCATGTAAATATCGCTGCAAAGCAGTGGCCAAATGGCACATTCCCTCTGTGAGCTTCAATTTTTTACTTTCAGGTTATGATTCTGTTCTACAGGCAGATGCAGGTTGACATCTATTCAGATGTCTAACTTATAAATCTGAATCTGGAGATGAACTTCACCCTTTGTCACTCCAGCAAGTCTCCAGCATCCTTACAGACCAATGGTATGATCCTCAAGAAACATGACTACTGTTCAAGATCCATAGAAAGTGCCTGGTATGTTATCACCTTCAGCTCCCTGAAGAATCCCTGCTAATCAATTATCTATCGACATCAAAGAATTTCAATAAAAATGTCTATTTTTATTTGTAAATTGGTGACTTCTTGTAATGTTTTTGTCTGCATTGATAAATCTCACCAGTATCATGGCCAGCTTTATATGATTAAATGTTTCACGTCTCCAGCCTTTTGACTTAGATTCACGATGAGAAAACATCAATTTTGTATCTATAGAAACTTTGAAAACAAGATAGAAGAGCAGCCTGTCTGTTGAAGTTCTGAGAGGGAATTTTTGTTTTGCCTGCTTACAGTAATCTCTTTGTATTTTGCTAAGGTGTTGTGTTGTTGTTGTTTTGTGAGGTTTCTTTTCTTTTTTTACTTTGGAGTATGCATAATTTATATAGAAAATTTTGTGGGTTTTTATGCTGGGGAGAAAAAGAATATTCAAATTTGTTTTTAAAATCTCAGTGTAGCAAAGTAAAGGCATATATCCTTTGGTGATAGAATCAGGGAAATATTTGTAAAAGAAGCATATATTGCTGAGGTGTACAGCATACTGTCAGACAGTTTTTGATTCATGTTTCAAGTACAGATTTACACCACAGGTTTAGTATGTAGAGAAGAGTTTTTAACAGTCCAAAAGCAACTTAACTCTTTCTCTGATTTTTCATAGAAAAGGACTTCAAGTCCTTTTCAGATCAGATTATATGACATGTCTAAAGGAAAATGAAACTGGAAAGTGTATCTGCCTTAAAGCTGAATAGGATTTTAACAAAGCAAGCCTAGGAAAGACTGGGTCCACTATGATAATTTTGACTATAGATCACAAAGTCAGTAGCTCCATAATATGTGAACTCTGAAAATCTCAGCAATTTTTTCCATGTTGGGTAAAAGCAAAATTTAAATATTACTTGGAAACTTAATATTCAACTCTGAGAATTTATCATAATGCTGAAATTACAATATATATTCATATATATTCTAGGCTTAGTCAGATAGGAAAGTAATTGGAATGTTTCAATAAAATACAAGCTTGCATTTCCCTGGATGAACTGCTCAGCCTACTAGCTTGAAAAGGCAAAATACAAAGGGCAAGATTTTCACAACTGATTATTGAACTGAGAGAGTTTCTTTGCATTTCCTTAAAAGGGGCCTGATTTTCATAAAATACAAAGAAGCCTTGAACCATCTCAAGCTGAGCACCCCAAGCTAAACCAGCTAAATTTGCAAGGCATTTTTACCAGTTTCATGAAAAGAAAATATCAAAGAGACAAATCCAATTCAATCCTGAGAATCAAGTCCTACTAATTTTAATTATTGATAAAATAGATCAAACCCAGGAAGGATGCAAACACTGCTGACACCTCTCACTTTCATTCCTTGTTTGGGCTACCAGGGAAACAGTCTAGCTTGCAACGTGGTGTTGTGTTCTGAAACTGAAAACAAACAACAGCCTCTGCTCTGCAAAGTCCTCACCCGCAGTCAGAACGACAACAGCTAATTGGATTAAGAAATGGATTATGACACCCAGCATAGTTTGAATCGGTTAATGGGATTAAAATATATTGAACTGGCCATTTGGATTAAGGCATAATCAAACTTCTTCACAGACAAAAGATCTGACTAGCATGTTAAGGGGGGAAAAAAAAGAGAGAGAGAAAAGATAAGGGATGAGAAATGCTTGTTAAGAGGGGGTATGCTACTCTCCTCTCCTCTTCCTAGCTATTTTTAATGAAGGGCACATTATCTCCTTGCCTAGCAGCTGAAATAACATTGTATAATGGAAATGAGCTCAGCAAAAGGACTGTAGTCATTATAGAAGATAAAAATCCCTAGAAATCTGTTTAAATGTTAATAAATATAAAAGGATAAAAGGAGAAATTAAACATTGCCACACAATGTTACACACTATGCAAAACTTCCCAGTCTGCATTCCCTGCCTACCACAGTATTGATTTTTAAATTACATTGTCTTTTTATTTCTTTTCTCTAAATCTGTCAATGTAAGAACTGACACAAAATCTAATCAAACCATAAGGAAACCATCAATTTTATCTAGTTATTCAGATGGTTGGTGAACAACATCACAGCCCCTGGTCCTGTTCACAGTAATGAAATCAAGCCCTGACCTGGGATTTCTAATTTTAAAGGTTTTGCTTTGGAAGAACTTCACAGTTGAAAAGAACACCTGTTTGGGAGTGTTGTGGGGCAAGGTAAGATTATGGACTGTCAGAAGCCATTCTGTATTTCTCACTGACAGATCTATGTAGATATCTACACACTTTTCAATACTTTCTCATGTGTGTGCCTTTTCCATCAGCAAGCCTTGCAAAAGTATTTCTTTTCAGAAGTTTATAGAGCAATAGACAACATTCTGTCAGTGTCATTTCACTGAACATCACACCGGTGTGCACAGAAATAGTTAGCTGATACAAAGACCCTGAAGCCATTGCCATTAAAAATGGGCATCAAGCCAAGAACTTGATTCATTCCTATCCAGGGAAAGCCAGGCAGAAAGCCCACAGTGCTAGCAACATCTGCTGAACTTCTGAGCCCTTCAGGAGAGCCACAGGCTTGCAGGGTCTCCAGCAGGGTTGAGGGTCTGCTTTAGCATCTAACTCCCCACTGCAAACCCAGGTTGATTTGAGGAAAGCATAGGGAGAGATATGAGGGAAACAAAAGAGGAAGACAATCAGTTTGTCCACAGCAGTGGTTGGGCTCCTGTTTGGTCTTACCCTATAGTTCCTGTGGCCCACACAAGCAGTGGGAAAGTAAGTCATTGCACTTCCAGCCCATGCTGACCTCTCTGCCAAGCTGGAGAGGACAAATGTTTCCTTTTGGGTCTTCTCGCCCACCACTCAATCACTCTGACAATGCTCAAGTGCACTGAATGTACCCAATACATAAAAGTAGTGAGAAAGCATTGTGAAAACAAATGAAGCTTGAGGTCAGAGATGCAGTAGTAAGTGTCATAGAAGTTCAGGACTAAGTGAGCAATTTTCCCGACTGCAGTTTGCCAATAAACAAATCTATATTGAGCAGCAATGTGATATGTTTTAACTTAGCATGAAAAGCCTACCTTCAACCTCAACCTTTGCAGAAGCCCCATCATAACCCAAGAAACATTGCCGAGTAATACATGACTTAATTAGCAGGTTATTAGAGACCAGAAGTAACCATAACTGTAACCATAAGTCAATGTGCATTGAACTTTCCAATTACTATCTCTAAATCACCTTGGTTCTATCCACATTTTCATCTTCTTTCTCAAGAAATGAACAGGAAACAATAAAATCCTTTTAATTTACTAAGAACAAAAGTTGAGGATGAGATGATATACATTCAGTGAAAGACTCATTTTCTTCCATGATTCAGAAGATAAATTTCCTAGGTTTGGTTTGGTTTGCTTTGTTTTGGTTTCAGTCAGAGACCATGCTATGGATATTTGCAAAATTATAGCAGGGCTGCATTCTGTGATCTGGAGGAGTTCAGAGCATGCTTTGAATGCTGTTTTTTGCATGTAGCCATCTTCCTCGTATTTGTTTGAACAGGCAGGACTGCTCTTGTGCATCAACGAGATCATCACATGAAGGAGCACAGACCCTTTCTGAAAGAACTCTTAGCTTCATCAAAAAAACCCAAAAAATCAGAACCAAGGAGCATGGGGGCTTTAAGATCAACCATTACAACAATCTTCTGCTTACCATCACCTACATCATACTGCACCTTAGGGCAGAAGCCCCACTGGCTTGTTTATAGTAACAAGTTTTTTTAATATACTCAAGTGCTTAAATGTTTTGCTTGGACCCTGTGCCTGGCCAGAGAGAACCTAAACCTCAGAATCTCTAACCCAGCTGTGCTCAGCTGTGCTGGTCTGGCTGGGCACATCACAGGTATGGGAAACATTACAAAACTAAATGAGGCAAGATTCATCTAGCAGCAGTGATTGCCAAGCCAGTATCCTAAGAAGTAATTCATAAAGTAGTATCTGCTTTGACCCACCTTCTCTTCCCTCCTCTCCCTCTCAGTGAACCTGTCTGTCAAATTGCAGCTTCAAGGTGTCAGAAATATGCTTCTTTGTGCTGAAGTAACCAATTAAGTTTTATTGCTTTATTGATGCCACAGATATAAAATGACTGTGTAGAGCATCTGTCATAAAATACTTGCTTAAGAATCTGTTGTTGGAGACATCAGTACTGCAGTAGAAAGATGAAAGGAAGATTTAAAACGCATGATGTGGATATGTGTTAGAAGCTAATTACATGCAGTGGGAACAGATACAAGGATGGCTTGCCATCAGCTGTGGATTGCATCTAAGATGTGGTTATCAGTGCTAAAATGTTTTCATAAAACAATCTTATGTGCTGTCGAACTAGTCATTTTTCTATCACGAATTGTTCCTTCTAGTGTTTTTTTTTAAGAAGAAGAAAACTCAGTATTGCATTGAGCTCTCATACTGTATAGGATGGAGTTCTTTTATGGGGAATTCACTAGTACACACAAAACATTAAATGTTGGTCCTGAACAGGGAAGTCTATTGTCAGGAGCTGTCTCCAATAGGAATGGCATTAATTTACAGAAATATAAAGAATAAATTCAGCATGAAGAAGCTATGACCATATAAATCTATCATGGATAAGTTCAAATGAAAGCTGTTGAAAAGAACTGGACTGCCAGTATATTCATGTAACTGTCTGTGACAGAGGAAGTTTATAAAAGAGGAAAAGAAATGCTAGCAATAAAAATGGAAAGGTGTCTTTCTTCTACCATATCCTTTCATCCTTGATATATGCCCTGCTTCTGCATTTTTCATATGAAAGCTTAAGAGAGTATTGAAATTCTTTTAAAAAGAAAGGAAAAGGCGAAGCCGTGCATATTACCTATCAGATACAGTCATGGAGGCAGTTGGCTCAGATATATAGATTAGGGAATCCTTTATGCTTTGGCAGCGTTGGCCCCAGCTTTGTTCTATGTAGCCCACAGCAGTATTACCTTCTTAATTTGTTATTTTATAAATATTTTGAGCACTGAAACCTTTAAAAAGCTCCAGAACAAAATAAAAAAAAACAAACAGCCTTGCTGTTGTCAGTTTTAAAATGGCAAACTCAGATTCCTAGCAGGTTCCTTTGAAAAGGGAAATTGTGTATGAGGATCATGTGCATAGGGACATGTTATCAATTCTGAACGATTTTCAAGATGTAGTCTTGCCTGCTGCTAACACATTATACAGTGCTGCAAATCGGATGTACCCTTAAGAAAGGTCAGAAGAGAGATTTTAAATACCATGGGATTCTTCCTCTTTTTATACAAAAGGCCATGCTTTATTGAAGAGGTTAGGAAATCTGGTATTGTAAAATCCACAGTGCAGAACAATTTTATGGCACTGAAATAGGAGGCTATGTTATTTACTACATGTGCAAATATTAAAGAATTGAAAACCTGTTCTAACTTAGCATTAAACCACATTTTTCAGAGATCAGGTCTGTATCTAATAAATTCACTGTCTTATTCAGGAAAATAAGGAAGCAGAAACAAGTATTAAACCTCCCTACCAGAACCTGCCCAAAGAAATATTCACTGATTATTTTCATTCTTTATTCCTTTTTGCCCCTCATTTCCTTTCTGCCTTCTCTTCCGTTTTCTGGATCTATAAATAGTTATTTTTTTCAGAGTCAGGAAGGATGCTTTGTGGCAAAAGGAGGAGAGCTTTTTTTTTTTTTAGATTTTTTATTACCATTTTTTCATTCATATACCAAGACACAAATCGTTCAAAAATAATCCCTCAATACTGAAATTCAAAATAATGAGAAAATTGCAATCTTTTTGACCTGACTTGATCAGTCGTCACAGCAGTCCCGCCAAAGCATCCAACATCTTATTCAGCCAAGCTCATGACTAAAAGATTGATGAAGAAATATTTGTTTTGCTATTTGACTGTATCCTAAAACTCATTGTAGGATTCATATTTTTTTTGTTTTCATTTATGGGTCCTGACACAAACCCCTCTCCTATTGATGCGATAAGCTTTGTAACCATTACACATCTTCAGATGTCAAGAAGGAGGAAACCAAAGAACTGCTTCTTTATGGAATGTGGTTACTGCCTTGACATTTCAAGAGTCAAATACAGATGAGAAATATCTGCAGGTGGTTTGCCCCCAACCTGACAAATAAGTTCAGTTAAATCAAGATGGACCAGGATCAATGTTTGTAGCAGTAACAGAAGAAAATAACTCTGGTTAGGGAGAGCACACAGAAATGCTGCAGCAGATGTATCTCTGCCAATGTCCCCCACTCCCCACTGTCCAAGACCACATCAGTCACCATAACCAGGTATGTGTCTTTGTGTAATCTCTTCATAGTTACACTAACTTGGAGAGCAAAACCTAGTTATATATGAACCTCTGCTTGAAAATTTGTCTCTGTTGAAATATTCAATTGACAAAAAAATCACTAAACATTTTACAATTACTTGTTCCTGCATAGTTGCAGCTATAGTACTCTTTTTTCCATTTTGGATAGTATTTAAATTAAAATTATCTATATGAATGCACAGTATTCTTTCATTAAGGCTTTACACTCTATAAATCATAAAATTAAAGTCACTATAGAGCAGTAGAGTGTACATTATAAACACTCCAGGTACAAAATTTCTGGTCCTGAGATAGCTTCTATCCAGGACAAAATATGGATCCATGTCATCATTAGAGTGCATTAGTCAGGTTACACACATGTAGGCCGAATTCCTGGGTCAATCCAAGGATGCAATGGAAATATGAGTTAATCCACCCTGTGCCATAGTTCCTTATCTCAAAAATATGAAAAATTTTTGCTTCTCTCAAAGGGGTGTAGGAAGTACAAATCTATTAATGGTTGTGTAAGCTTCAATATTACAGTATTGAGAACTATAGAAAAACTCTTTGTATCTTTATATTTTCTGTATTTTCTTCCAACCTTCCTTGGTTCCAGCACCCTCTGGGAAGTCTTGCAAATATTCCTCCATTTTATCTTGCCTCTTCGTTTGTATAGCATATGCTGGATCACCACCACTGAATCCAGCAGTGGCTAGGGTCAGGCTGTAAAACTCTGAAACTGGGAGCATAATCACATGGTTTTAATGGGGATCAACCACTCCCTGAAGCCTTCCTGTAAAGGTAGTGTACCTTGTAATATGCATTAGTGAGGAAAATTAATTAAATTACCACCACTTAATGAACTAGTGCTTGGTGGCCAAGTCAGGATACCTGACTGCCTTACCAAAATTGAAAACAAGCCCTAAACAGGATAAAGTAGATGCAGTTCATATCTGAGGGAGGCATATATTCAGATAACAATGAAAAGTATTAACTGGTTTTGTTTTATTCAGTCTTCTCCTGTGGTCAAACTACAAGTTGCAAACTACAATTGATAACAAAATTCTTTGGCATCTCCCTGCAGCAAACTAGACCCAACTTTCTGCCACTGCTCTTCCTGTCCCTGAACTAGACATCTTGCTTTAGACTACACTTTAGAAGGAATACTTGACAGAATTCTTGACAGAAGGAAATGAATCACTGCAGCACAGTTACACATACAGGTAGAGTCAAGTGTTAATTCAGTTCAGGTTAAGCTACACGGTGTATTTCAGATCATTAAGGATGATCCAGAGTTTGTACTGGTGCAAAGATTAGTATTTAGTTTGAAAACTTCTGGTCTTTTAACTTCAGAGTTTCTAGTACATCTGAGGTTTCAAGCACTAAGAAATTTGTGATCATGAAGTTGCTTATAGCTCACATTGCTATATCAGCAGTGAGTGTCTTGAATGGCTTTACACAGGAAATGGCCATAAATGATCTGGACTAAATTTCCCCTTTTCCCTCAAGAGGATTTCCAGGGTCAGAGTTGAGGTCATTAACAGGATGGTGTGGGGAAACTCACACTGCAGCTATCTCTCGTGTTTGGAGCTCATAGATAAACAGTGGACCCCATTCTAAAATATTTCAGTCCATTAATCTTTATAAATACAAATATTTATAATGTAGTAAGAATGTATTAGTCCTGTACACAGTGACTGCCTAATTTGCTTCTCTTTGTGCAGTTCATTAACTGTTTTAATACAGGCTTCAGTTTCAAGGTGTATTGTGTTCACTCTTCTTCTGTTTCTCCATGCACAGACTATCTGAGAATGTAGGGGTCATCTTCCTGCTTGTGGATTTTGTTATGGTGTTCAGAAGAATCCAATCCTTTCAACTTTACCCTCTCCCTTCAAGGCTGACAAGGCCATGAGAAAGAAGGCACTTTCCCCAATTGCTTTGAAAATATTGGGAGCACCTTCACAGAGTACAAAAAAACCCCAATCCCATAAAAGAGGTTTTTATACTCTGTGCTCGAATTGTGCTGAGCACTCTTCAAACAAAGATGGTGGCCCAGAAGAACAGTATTTTCAGAACAGGCTCTCCTCTTTGGTTATTTTAATTTGAACCAAAAATGTTTCATTCTGCTCCATCAATGCAATGTACTTACCCCCTTATAAGTGTGAACTGTATTTTGTCTCCTGCGCTTACCTTTCAAAAACAGGTTCAGCACTTACAACTGCAAGGGATGATTTTTCATAATAAAGAGCAGTAATAACCATACCGTTTCTCTTGTAGAGCTACTATAACTGACATAATATCATATCTAATGGGCCACTGTCAACAAAGAACCATCCATGAAAGAGCACATTCAGCGCTGTCACTTTCTAGGCAATCAGTTTCACAATTTAAATTACTATATTTCCAGCAATATTATGGCAGTGACATATGCACATCAAGAAAAAACTGTATTCTGGCAATTCTTCACCCATGCTAATTGCTTGCAGACCTGTGGAAAAAGCAACAGAACGTAAAAAAAAAAAAAAAAAAAAGAGGGCGGGGAGAAGGCAAAACAACCCTGTCAAGTTATGAGTCCCTGATGAAAATGACTTAATGACATTAATTGTACACTATCTGTTACCAATCTTTAGATACATAGATGTTGCTTACATTGTTTTTCCAAACATTTTATTAGATTCCTAGTTTCATGACATTACAAATGGATCAAAATTATCTAGTACATCTTTTTTCTTTCATATTTCAAACACAGAAAAATAGTTCTGATTACTTGTTCAACTAACAGAAAGCAGTGTCTCTTCTATACATGGCTAAACTTTTGCATTTTGCTATGCCCAGTCACCAGTGCAGATTGTCAGAACAATACAGCTTATGCTTTAGTGCAGGATTTTCTAATAAACAGCTAGATTTTTGCTTTAGCCAGTTCCGTGAACTGGACAGAGTGGGAGTGTACTGTGGCACCATCTAGGAAAAGTGCAACATAATTCTCAGTCTCCTCCAAGCACAGACTAAAATGGGGGCATGAAATAGTTAAACTGGAAGATAATTCAAAATATCGTCACCAAGTCTCTATTTTTAAGGTAGGTGAAAAAGTGCCTTAAGAATCATTTGCAAATATGTACCTGCTGGTCAAATGGGGATTTGTGCTGTACTAGCAGAAACGAATTTCTTGTGTTTCAAGACAAATGGAATATAATATGTAATATACAGTGATGATTTATGCCCCTGCAGAAGGGGATTAAAGAGCAAAGTAATTTCTTAAGTGTAGGCTTCTCCTTTAACCTTACTTGAAATCACCAAGTGAAAACCTAGTGACTCCTGAGAACCAGTATGATTTTAACAGTGATTTGTTTACTGGCCATGGAGAAGCTACCTGACCCTGGTTTTCAGTATTTCCACATGTACTACAGAAAAACAAGATTTATGTTACAGGATTGTAAGAAAAATAAATTGTTGCACACATTCTGGTTGTTCTGAAAGCATGACCAAAGCTCAAGTAAGTATTTTCCTTCCCATCATACTACCATCAGGCAGCTTTCAGGTAGAATCTTAAACTTTTAAAGGGAAATGAAGAACTAAAAGCTGGAGATAAGAAAATACATTACTATATTAATGAGAGCAGCTCTGCTATTCTTGGTTTACCTTGGGTACAGAAGGTGAACTCATCTCAAACTACACTACTTCCAGCTGCTTTCAAATTATGCGCTTTGACACTGACTGAAGGCCTGGCCTGTATTTTTTAGCAGCTCTGACCTTGGAAATCTCTTTGCTTGAAGACGTTTTATGGAAATTTTCCCTTCAAAACATTTATTTTTGAAACACAGAGGCACTTGAAGAAGGTTTTTTCATCAAATGACAAATAATTCCTAACTTTTCTAAACAGGGTTAGGGAAGTTAAACACCGAATCACAGTATCACAGAATATGCTGAGTTGGAAGGGACACACAAGGACCATCAAGTCCAGTTCTTAGCCCTGCACAGGACCATCCCCAAGAATCACACCATGTGCCTGAGAGGATCATCCTAATACTTCTTAAACTTTGTCAGGCTTGGTGCTCCCTGGAGAGCATGTTCCAGTGCTCAACCACACTCTGGATTAAAACCTTTGGCTAATATCTAACCTAGACCTCCTCTGACACAATTTCAGGCCATAGCACAATTAGCCTGACTTTATAAATCCTATTGTTGGAGCTCATGATTTAATTTTCTTCTCATCAAATGACTTGTTCCATAATTACTTTCTTTTCTATCATCTCATGAGTACAATCTTGCTTGCAATTTCTGATAGTTGTTTGGGGTGGTTTATAAAGAGCGTGGGTTCCTTAGTGCTGGCAATTTATCCACTCATTTCTAAGTGTCTAAACTTTAGAAGGTCAGGGGGAAGATTATAAGCAAGAGGTTTAAATATAAAAATGTTAAAAACTGTTTAAGTTATTTCAGACACAATTCAGTAACTAGAACACCCAGCTATTTTTAAGCACAAAGTTTATTTTACAAGTGAACTTTTTCTTGCCTTTCTCCATTTACCTGAAAGAAGGAATTTATTAAAATCTCTGTTTAAGCCTTATACCATCCTCTCTTTTCCCACTAATTCTTGCTTCTTTTCATTATACCTTCCATGGAAAAAAAGGTAACTTTTGGAATATCGACTCAGGAACCTGAGTGCAATCAATTTCTCTTCAATACTTTAATAATTAATTCATACACTATTTTATAATATCTCTGAAACACTGACAGGAGAAATCATACATCTGATTTTCCCACCTCTCCAAAGACACACAGACAGTTTCCAGGTCTGAGGGATTTTTATTTCCTGGCTTCTTTTAGTCCCTGTAGTATTCAGGCTAAAAAGAGCTAAATGTTTCCATCTGTGGGGTGTAACCTCAAAGTATAGAGCTCTCAGCTGTTTTCTGGGCCAACACATAACTTGATAGAGACTTATACATGCACACCAGGTTGTCGGTGAGGAATATGCATCCATGCTTAGCCCCTCCATGGCAAACATAGGCACAGCAGTCCCTGACACAGTGGACTCTTATCAGGGCTCCTTTCAGCATCAGATTCTTCCCATGGGTGGGATGTTCCCCAGGGACCCTGAGCAGAAGCACAGCTAGTGGATTCCTAATTCTAAATCCCACTCTGGCACTGAGGGAGCCATGTGGAGACCATAGCACATGACCACAGCAGTAAGGGACCAGTATAAGCCAGAGGACTGATGGGAGGACTTGACCTAGAAACTCGTGATGATCCACAGCATCAGTCAATAGGCACACTGCTTTCACCCAAATGCATTTTTAATAATGTTTGGAAGCATTTTTACATCTGATTGCATATGCTATTTAGCCACCTGCATTGGCTATTCCATATATAAGGACAAAGTTCGGTTGGATTCTTGACATGAGTTTAAAATATGTTTGTGAGAAATAATCTGAAACTGGGCCTTCTTCCATTCTGCTGGAACAATCCCTATGGCTTCAGGGTAAACCAAATAGAAGGCATTTTATTCAGGATCTGGCAAGTGTCCACACTACAATTTTTCACAAAATTGTGGTACGCTTATGTTGAAAAAGTTGACATATCTGAAGTCTTCATACAGCACAAATGTCATACTAACAATAAAACAAATGGACTATGGTTTAAGTCTAGGTTTTTTGTACCATGCCAAATTTGCCTGTAGGATGAACACCAGAGAAATTATCTCTGGAAAAACAGACTGCTTATTCTTACTTTCATTATAAGTTGTTGGTATCTCCCTCAAAAAGATTCACATATGCAAACAGTGGACTTCATATATTTAAATTTTTCTCTATCACCCCAAAACTGTTCTCTCTCACTGCAGCTGTGTCCCTCCTTAGCTGTCAGATTCACATATTAACTGATATTTCATCAATTTGGCCTGAGCTGCATTTATAACTGAGTCCCAAGGGGAGAAGCTAATGCATTAAACAGAACATTAGCCTCCTGGAAGTCGTATTTCCTTCAGAAGCAAAGA
Source organism: Scytalopus superciliaris (assembly GCA_013400415.1). NCBI lineage: Eukaryota > Metazoa > Chordata > Aves > Passeriformes > Rhinocryptidae > Scytalopus > Scytalopus superciliaris. The sequence continues at coordinate 293,823 of VXBX01004041.1, forward strand.
AGCCTTCTTCGGCTGAGCTGTACAAACCAGAAGCACCAAGATGGCGTGGAGGAACTCATATTGTTCCTCGTGAATTTTTCATGAGGGTCTCTGCCCATGCATCTCTAACATGCAGCTGTACATCACTGACTTTTACTTATCCTCATGGTAGAGATGGGAAAGGTAAAAACTATATGGACCTCCACATTTTGGGGGATATTTGATACATAGGGGAAGCAAAGATGCTTCTTTTCAGTTTAAACAGAATTGAGGATACAAGGGAGTATTTGGAGCTGGGAGTGCAAATCAGGTTGGATGGATGTTAGCTTGCTAGTTCATAGTCCAATGTCTACAGAATCATGCAGTGCCGGAGGTAGTTAGTTTGTAGCTGTACAGATGGTCATGGATGATAAGATTTGCCTCAGGCAGGGGAGCTGTTCTTGCTTATTCTACTGAAATGTAGCCTTAGATATTTGTAGCTAAATTGCTTTGATTTTTTTATTATTATTATTATAAACTCCTCAAGTTAAAAGGGTAAAGCTCAATTTATGAACAAGATATCAGAAGGCAAAGTTTAAAATGCAAGCACTCCTTAGCTTAAATAGAAATTTCAGAAACAGTTTCACTTGAAATACATTTAACTTGCACGTTTACCAATCACATCATTTCCCATACAGTTCAAATCAAGACTCGGCAGAACTTTCTCATTAATGCATCAAATAATGCAGATGTCCTTTTCTTGCCCCCTTTGAAGTGACATATGCTTCAATTTATTTTTAATCTTCTTAGTGATGTTGTAAGTAAAGCCGCCCTGTGTGACATATGAAGTTACTATTTTCTTCATTGCTATGAATCTGGAGAACTCAGGCAGTAGTGGCTAAATGCAGATTGAATCAGGCTGTTTAACCTAAACGCCAAGGAATGAAAGCCAGCATTTAATTGTGAGGACATACACAAAGGCAAATGCAATGAATTTGCCCCTTGCACTAAAACAGAGAATACACTAAACACTTAAACCCCCACATCTGCACTTCTCTTTTACAAACCACATTTTCACTGCCAGATGAAGCCTTTTGGTTGTAGCTCTGTGGAGCAACAGTGTCATCCAGTGGTTACTTGGCTAACCACACGCTGCTCTTCCCTCCAGGCAGTCCAAAGTCTGCATCCCAAGCTTGCCGCATTGTTTGAGAGATGACGGCCTGAAAATGAGCTGGCATGACCAGCTTGCCCTCTGCATCACACCTTTAAGCAATATTATTTGTAAAAGAATTGCTTTCTGCAGCCTCGGCGCCTGATAAGGGGATTGAGTTCCATAGGGAGCCTGCCTTTTGGGGACAAAGTGTAACAAGGAACTGCAGTTCTTAGAAAGCTACAGCCAAGGCCATTTCCAGGGATGTTTTTAGGATTTGACTGTGGAAAGGCCTTTAAGAATGCCAGCCAACCCAAGGAGGGCCAGGTGAAGAGACATTTGGCTAACCTCCCTTGGCCTCTGGCAGTCACAGTGCAGGAGCTTCCTGAACCAGAGGCAGTGCCTCCATGCACAGGAGCATGCCATAGCTTTTCAACATGTAATTTGTCCAGTTGCTCAGTAAATCTTTGATCCTTTCACGTGCAAAGTTATGTGTACTTCTGCAGGGAAACATATTCTCTTGCCTGTTTTGACTCCACCACCAGTCCTTTCTCATTCTTACACTGGAAGAGGAAATGAATAATCTATCCTGACACATTTTTGCAGGCCATCACAATGCCAGATCTCCCCTCATTCCCCTCATTCCCCTTTCCAGCTGCCAGACTTGTACTTGATCACAGCAGCCATTCCACATCTTTGAGCTTCTTGGACCTTCTCTGTGTTGCTACCAGCTCTAAAATTTCCTGTCTGAAACAGAGACATGACTGCAGATAATATTTAAGATTAAAATGGCATTTTGGCAAAGCTGAAACTTTAACTCTCAATAAAAAAAAAAAAGTCAAAATTAATAATACAGTTTTGTTTCATTTAAATAACATAAATATCTTCACTAGCATTAAAATAAATTGATTTGGCTTTATTGTTTTCATGCATTTTTCTCTGACCTAAAGATTAAATATTAATGTTATCCTCCATATAATATATATACAGTATTTAATATTTTATATCGTGATTTGCTATGGTCTAAATGAAATCCTTTAATATTACTGAACTGAAACTTTCTGACATTCTCAAAATAAAATGCAATAAATTCTCTGATGTTTCCAAACTGAGGGAAATGATTAAAAATAAAAGTTCCAGACTGTCATAAAATTCAAAAGTTCCATTTTAGTTTGCCATAAGATAGTTTAAAAGAAAATATCATGGGAAAGCAGTTCTGTCTTCTCAAGGCTAGCTGCAAGAGTTTTCCAGATGGGAAAAGATGCAGGTCCTCATGGGAATATAATGCTTTTCATATATTTTGTTAAAGAAGTGCACATGATCACTTCAGAAAAGATATATTAAAGTCAAGATTTATGCTTTCTTTGCAAAAAAAAAGATGCTGCCAGGGAAAAATAAAATCTAAAGGACATCCTAGGAGAGACCATTCTTATGATTAAAGGTATTTCTTTTCTTTGTGAGATACTGTTCTTTTTTAAGGCTTAATTTTCCTTTCTCTTGAACATAACCTTTAAAAGAAATTCAACAGTCTCAGAGTCCAACACCCCTCTCTCTCCTTTTGTCCATGTAGACTCATTATTTTATTGCAGGAGAACACTGGAGATAAGGAATTTTATAAAAGAACATAAGTGATTTAGGCACAATTAGATATGTGCTCTTAAATCTGCTAGGTGCATTTAAAAGTCTGCCTAGACAGGTTATGACCATTTATATCCTCATTTATATGGCCTGCCAGGACTACTTCTTTAAATTAGCTTGAAACAAGCCAGATAAACCTAGAAGGAAGTCAGTTGTCTTTCCTTTCGGCATATAGATCGCCATTGCTCTGATTTCAAGGCTAACAACAAACAAGATGAGGGTAGAGATAAAGAGGACAAAGACTAAACCATTTTTTCCTTAAGAGCTCACCATGCAAGCAGCAAAATGTCAAGATGAATTGGATGAAATAGTAAACTCCAATAGGAACAATACATCTTTTGAAAAGAAAGGCTGCCAGATAGCCTGAAAATGTTCCTTGGCTAGATTACCTCTTCCCCAGCAAAGCTCATGAAATCATCATGCTAAGCAATCACAGATAAAATGATGGGGTAATTATGAAGGTTTGAGCCATAATACTTGAACCTGGCAAAAAAAAAGCAAGATAAAAGCTCTCTGTTCATTAGTGTTATTAGGCTTCAGTTTGTGCTGAAAATCTGTGATATTTTAAGGAGCCTGGGAGCATAACTCAGCTTGAAGAGTAATTTTTAAAAGAGCCTACAAAGAAAGAAGAGGAAAGTGAGCATGATAGTATCTCTGCCAGTCTGACTGGAACCGGGTGCTGGGGGGGTAGAAGGAGGTCAGAGGAGATATTATAATGTTCCTCAAAAGGTAGCATTGCTAGGAAAGTTTCAGAGAATGTATGTTGAGAATCTGGAGGAAGAAAGTCAGGTTTTACATGAAGGTGACCTTCAGAAATCATAAGCAAAATGATCAATGGCCTCTGCCTACAGCAGGAAGAGAAAGCTGTACATTCCTGAAGGGAGAGTGGGGTCACATCTACAGACCCAGATGCAGCTCATATGTCTTTGTATTCTGATTTTGATGAATTTTTTGTTTGTTTGTTTTGTTGGTTCGGGGTTTTTTTTGGTGNTATTTTCTTATGTCTTTGGCAGGGCTTACATAGGTGTGTATAGCTGCAGCTGTCACATGAAAAAGCATATGTACAGACACATATGTTCTGGTTTCATATGAAATGTTGTTTAGCCTCTTAAGATGAAGAAGTAGAATACGGGCAGTAAAATCTTTAGCTATCTGAACAGAAGTGCACAGGAAGCTCATGTTATGAGATGAGGAGAGAAAAAATAAGTTCATTCACAGAGAGCGAGAGGCTGAAACAAAGAGCGACCTCAGCTGCAATAAATCTTGAAAAAATACTGGCATTATATGCATAATACAAATATGGGCACTTACAGGGTTAAACCCAACATCTAAGGTAATGCAATTAATTTAACCTCCTATTCCTAAAGTAAAGGTTCTGTAAACAGGATTCTGCAGTTGTTGGAACCCAATCCTTCACGACCAAACCACCCCTTGCCCAGGCGGCAGGCTGAGGGGGTGGAGGTCCCCTAATTTGCTTGGGTTTACAAAACCTGAGGATACACCTTCATGACCCTGAGAAGTAACAGATGTATCCTCAGCTAATCACTTCACACTGCCCAGGAAAGTTCAGTAAGATTGTGCTTTGGAGAACAGCAGAGTGGCAGCACAGTAATAGTACTTCTTTCCCATACTGCAGCAAGTGAAACACTCCAGACTGTTACAATTGCAGCTCTAATTCCATTGAGGTTTTCTGGTGACATTAGCCAACTCCTCGAGTCTTTCTCTTGATGGAATTAGAGACCTACTATGGTCTGTGGGATAGACATCAGTGCTGATGTCATTAACATCAGCACTGGTTCAGCCTGAAAAGGCTGAAGAACTGAATAGCAGATTCTGAAAGGAAGATCTATTTGAAATATTGTTTCAATAGGAACCCAAAGAGCTCATATAGCATAGCTCAGATGTAGCTTTCAAGGCAACAGTAGCTAAAAGATACAACAATATAAAGAGAAATTGAATGTTCTGTTTATATTATTTGTTTACCATGTCATTTTCTTGCTTTTCTCTTTGTTTTCCAGCTCGTTTGGACCAATATCAGCTAAAATAGCACAAATTAAGGCAGTGGGATCACATTGCATAAACCCAGCTGATGTGAAGTCACGATCAAGCTTTAAATGCAAATATATTACTAATTCTAGGACTGCTACTGGACTGTGGTGCAAATCCTCATTACCTAAGGGGCCATTTTATGTCTGGAGCTCTGTTTACACAGGGATTCACCTTCTACAGAAGGCTGCTGAACTGGTTTCTGCACTTTGTCATCTAACTGGCCTAAAAATATGCTGACAATAAAAGCTTTTTTTGACAGTTGTGTAGAGGCCTCTAGTGGGGAGATAAACAGAGAGTGGAGGTTATTCATCCTTCTCCCTCCCCCACCCAGCCTAATGCTCCACCCAAGTCAGCAGAGCCAAAAATGTGTCCACTGCAGAAGCTTTCTCGTATTTTTGAATAATCTCCTACAGAACTGGATTACCACTGGCTAATCTCTTTAACCACAGGCACATAATGTTGGAAAAGGAGAACTTGCTTAGAAACCTGCTCAGAGCACACACGTTTAAGACACATACACAGCCTTTTGGCTGCTCACATCACGCCTGTTAGAGCAGGCATTGCTGGCTGCTCTTTGCTGTTCCCTCCTTGCTGAAGAGCCTGTCTTACCCTTTGTATACACATCACAGAGAGGGTTTTACTGAGCTGCTGTGTGCTACCCCCCACATTATGCTGGAGCTCTGCTATTCCACCTCCTGACTTCTCAGAATGTGTTTTATATTTTAGTTGGGGAGCTGTAGTAAAGATTTTAAATGAGCAGTTTCTGCTCACTACACAAGCCTGCCACCCTATTATACAAATAGATGTTGAGCTTGTCATCATGCTGGAGTCTTCTGTGGCAGTTTGTGTACCAAGTCCCACACTACACTGCTTTTTATTTACATTTCAAAACACCTGTCTAAAGCTGTGCAGGCAGGACAAAAATTAAAATTGCAGCCTAGTGCCAGAAATATGCTGAATATTTCTGCCTTGATACTTCCCTGGAATGTGGGAGAGGGGGGATGGAAGAAAAAGCATTATTATTTCATTCAGAAAGTATATAAAGAACAAAATCTTTTTAGATTAGTAGTGTGAAGTCAAAGGTGAGTTATGGTACAGGAGTAATAATACATCTTGGTTGATGAGTCAGCACTGAGCAGGGATGCAGTGACATTGTTTTTTGCTCTGAGCATTGCTGGTATTTCTTCCACAAACAGTATCTGGGGTATTGAACCAGTATAGATAGCAATACTGGTTGTAGTCTAATGATGCAACTGGGAGGCAGGTTCTAAACATATAATTACTTACACAGAAATTCATCCATGCTCTGTGCTGAATTATCAAACAAAAAAAGAATATTATTACTATTCTGTAATGGCACAGAGGTGAAGATCAGGATGACACAATATATTCTCAGTCTCACATTAAAGACTCATCCAATGGTACACTGTGATTCAGGATGTGAAATTAGAGGCAGCCAAATACAGTCCTAAATACCTCATAACCTCCGGTGTTCATACCTTTGTGATGTAAGATGGAAGGGGCATTTTACTCTTTCAGCATAGGCAAACCTCAAATTCACAGATACTTATAAAACAGTCTTTGCTTTTGACTGCAGACTCCCTGCAGTACCAGTTTCTAATCAGATAATGCCTAGAAACTCATTCTGAGTAATCTATGATTAGAAAGTTTTAAGATGGTACAAAGAGACACTTGAAGTAAGGCCCTGTCAAAACAAACAAACAAACAAACAAACAAAAACCAAACCAAACAAACAAAACACAAACAAACAAAGAAACAAACAAAAAAAAAAACAAAAAAAAAAAACCCAAAGAATGAAAAAAATCACTGATAATGGAGAGAAAAGTCATTATACCTTTTTGTAATTTTAATATTGACCAGCACTGGCATAATCAAATAAAAAAAGTTGTTAACTTCACAGATTTCTACTACACTGAAAACAGAAGCAACAGTATACCAGCATGCTATATATGCATCACTTATATCTCCTAGGCATAAGAAGGAAACAATTTATCATTATGGTGGACCCAACATGTCTCCAAATATCAAACAGTTCCTTCACCGTTATGTTTGTGCCTCCAATTCAACTTCAGGTACCAAATTTCACACTTGTATTTACCACAGCTGGGTTCTGCTGATGCAGCTCCTCAAAAACCTTTGTACTGCAAAAGCCAGTCTTTCACCAGAGAAGACATTAAAAAAAATGCACAGTGTGCCAGGGTAGATATCTGCTTTGGATTGACTGCTCTCGGCAGAAATCCAAGGTCTAGGTAAATGGTTTTGGAAATGGTTCAGATGCTCAGGCAATGTCTAGCCTACAACCAGCACATGAACTTCACCTGCTGTCACAAGATTTCTAAGGAGACAGCTGGCAAGTGAGAAAGTCTATCAGCCCAAGGAGGCTCAGAGATGTTGATGCTGCTTTTGTGCATGCATCAGCCAGAACAGCTCAAGGATGGCCTTTGTCTCTGGGAGGCAACTACCTGCAACACTGAACTTGTTTCAGTCCTGTCAAACTGAGAAGTGTTTTCCATATACTGAAGATTTGTTATTTTATTTATGATGCTGTGATAGCTTACTGTAATAAAACAGTTTAATATGGCCAGCAGTCTCACTGGAGCAGAAAGCAGAAATTATCTTCATTTATTAAGATAGTTAATATTTAAGATTTCAAACATTGCTGATTTCTTAAAATAATTCTTAAATGAAATAAGTGAATCTACACAAGACAGTTCCTTCTGGTCCGTGGATTGAGGTTGGCTCTTAATGGTGCAGTGACAAGGAAGTGCTCAGATATCTCTGATGACAGAGACTGCATAGATGTTTCAGTTTAATCATTCTAGTCCCCCTCCATTTCCTATAAAATTCAGAGGTCTTTTCATTAATTGCAAAACCTGACAGTGATGTGAGATTTATAAATCTGGATTTTAAATTAGGTAATTTAGATTACTTGGGATAATCCAAAGCGCATTCTTAGTTTGACTGGCAGATACTTTGTGTCCCAAAGTGCTGAATTCAGATATTTTTCAAGTGCCTCTTGGGAGAGCAGAGACTGCTACCCCAGAGTAGGCTACAGGTCTGAGCAACATTTGCATGATAAGCTGCTATTAAATTCTTAGCACAGTCCTGAGAATGTTTAATGGACTCATACAAAATAATTCTGGTTCCAGGAGGACAGCAGATGACATAAGAAGCTGGAGAGACCCCACCATCTGGCTGTTATCAGACACCACTCCAGAAACCACTATTTGATATTTTCAACCCTTAAGTCTGGGGTTTTACAAAAGTTCCTAAACTGTGACTGTTTGTTTGAAATAGTACAAGATCTAGACAGATCTTTCAACCACTGCAACACCAGGATGCAGTCTCTGCCTCGTCTCCTCCAAAAGCTAGGCCTGTTCTCTCCAAGCTGGGCTGAATCAGCTTGGAACTCACAAATCTTCTTGTGCAGAGTTTGTCCTGGAGAAATGCTGTTGAATGTCCTGCTTATCAAGGCACAAGCAGTTTTCCTACTTTGAATAAAAATCTTAGTGGTGTATAGCCCCAAAAAGGACTATTCAAATGTTGCTAATATATACCTTGAATGGAAACATGGTGGCATCTTGTGCTTACTTTCATAAGACAAGAAAAAATGAAGCAAAAGCTTCATTGCGGGCACTTAGTACAAGGAATTCGTAATTTTAAATTCTTGAATTGCAAATAAACAGAACTGTAATAGGTGATGAACCTGAAATGAGTGCCAAGTGTTTTTTATGTCCATTATACTCCCACCTTAGAAAATCAAAATTATTTAAAATTACTTTGGTGGCATAATAAGAACTGATCGACTGTAGAAAGGGAGACACTATTGCCTAAGAAACAGTAGTCAGTGAAATTTGTCTGATTCACTCATTTTGACCATCAGGTCTTTTGCAATGGAGCAGTGGAAAATGTACAATTTGGAAAAGACCTCTTTTAAAAAAAATATTTACCTTCTATATTGAATATCTGATATAATGCAGATGAAAATGCATTGAGGGAGCATGTTGTTGAGGCACCTGGATAAAGTCAGCCTGGCCAAGATTTTATTATACTGAGGAAAGTGAAAGATTATACAAATAAGTCCAAGGGCAGAAGGATGACAAGGTGCACTTTTTCTACCTTGCTGCTTCCAGAGCACATGCACACTAGAGAGTCCCATTTTCTGTGTGTTTAGTTGTGTACTTATACATCTGACACTTGTTTCAGTGAATTTGTAACAAAAGGACAGATCCCTCCAGCCATTTGTTTCTCAAAATATTTAAACTTCCTTAGGGCCAAATTGTGGTGCAAGGGAACAATAGGACTCAGATACCGCATAAAAAATTACTGTGAGGAGGACACTTGGTGACTCAGCTTGTCTTGCAGCCTGCTGTGGTGGCAGTGGAACATTATCCAGACCTTTGCATGGGTTTCATAGAGCAGCCACAATTTGGCCTTGAAAGAATAAATCTCCATCTTTATATTATTCCTGAATTGTCAGCATTAACATACCAATGGTTACTTTTAGAAGTTACATGGCATTGCTGGTTAATATAATGGCCAAGCACACAAAAAGTGGGAAATATGAATATTGCAGAAAGATATTTATAACTTAATATAGTTCTTCAATGCAAAATTCATTATCATTACTAGCAGAGTGGTGGCACAGTCTGTGCTGGGGCTGGGGGGAGCAAGTGGAAAAAGGGACAGGAAGGTTTAAGGGGGCAAAATTTTCAATCAAGGGAGCTTAGGTAAGAGGGTGATGAAGCAAAAACTGTGACAGAAAGGAAAAGCAGCAGAAATATATAGATGAAAATGCTTTCCTTTCCTGCTACTTCTGAGCTGGGAATAGGGGCAGCAATTTTTTATGAGTGAGAGCAGTGCATGCCTTGAAGTAGTAACCATTCTGTATATTCCTCTGTGGAGGCTGGAGCTGGGGAATATACAAAGTGGAATGATCCTGTGCCTTGAGCAATTTTCACATGTCCTGCCCCAGATTCTGTCTCTCACAAACAGCTGGACCTCCAGTGACTGGAGTGCCACTTCTTCCCATTCCTCTGTCAATCCCAGCAGCAAGATGGACAAAGGCACACTGCGTAAGTAGCACCGTGCCAGCAGGAACAGCCATGTGGAAGTTTATAAATCACACACACATTGCAAAATTCACATCCTGTTTAAGGGCTGTGCTCATCGTGTTCACCACACTTGCTGCGCATGCCAGCCTGTGAAGCTGAGCAGCATGAAAGGGCTGAGTCCATGCAGAGCTTGCACACAGCTGCACACTCAGCCGAATCCTTGCAGACACCGTGCCTTGCTGTTCGACAGGGTTCATTTTCTGCGGCCCTCCAACACACCCACGTACCCCTGCTCACACAGGTGTAGGCTCAAGCACACACAGACACACATGAGTACCCCTCTGAGAAGGTTACAGTAACCAGCAGTTATAATTTTACTTAATCCTTTATGACATTTTTAATTAAAAAGGCTTTAGTACTTTTCTAGCATGACATTTGATTGCACTCTAGATAATGCACCCTTGCCAATTCTGGCAACAGTAAAGCCTTCAGAAAACATAGGAAATGTTTTTATAAGGAATTTTGTCTGATCTGTCTTCAATGGGAAGCAAAATGATTTCAAACCATGTGCATTCTCTTCAATAAAAAAACAATATATGCCAGAGTAAGATAGCTGAAGAAAATCACCCTGTCCAAACTACTGTCCATTCTAAACTATTTTCATTCTTACTGCTTAGATTCATATTTATTTTTCATATAAGAATTTAATGAAATGTGTTGCACCATTTTGAAGTACTGACTGAAATGAAACCTGCTACAAGCTGCTTCTTGCCTGTCTGGAAAAACCCGGGTCTGATGCTCTTGTCATCCATACCATTTTAATTTACTTGACTTAATCCTTATTTTCATCTCAAACAGAATCATAGAACCTTATTTCTCAAAAACTGTCAGAATTATGCTTTATTTTTATTTTTTATCACTATTTTATATACTCCTTTGATTTATTTGTGTGGATTCTTTTATCCATTTTGGTCATCAATAATCACATTTTGCTTAAACATAGTACCTTGTTAATCTCTGACACTGAGCTGTAATGCTATTCTCTTTCCTGGATTTATGCAAATCTGAAAGAAGAAATGCTGTTACTAAGGACCTCACATGCTTTGATGACAGGGGTGTATTTGCAAGATCAAAGAACAAAATTCTAGCCCCACTGTAGTCATCTGAAGGTAGCCATTGACAAAAAGAGCTCCTAGATGTTTCTCAAAATAATAGATCTCTTAGAGAATTAATTGGTTGCTTGCTTTGGTGTGGGTTTTCTTTTTTCCAATTAAACAAAACTTCTGGCATTTCAAATAGTTTCCATCCAAATTGAAGAAAAAAGATTTTTTTTATTAACTCTAAGAAAAAAAAATCCTGCATAAAGTAAGGTTGACATTTCTTAACAAATAAACACTTTTTTTCCAAGTTTGTAGCAAAAAGTGTATGTTTTGTGCTGAAAAATATCAAGACAGTTTTNTATCTCTGGAGAAAACTTCCGTTGTGGGAAACACATTGGTCTTTTCATGACAAATTTGTCTATGGCTCCATCACAACAGTATGTGAATGCTTCCCAAATGGATTTGTCCTGATAGCATCCTTATGACATGAATAGATCTTCCTCCTATGGATGAGGGGAAATATTCACATCAAAACCTCCTCCTCTTCTGTTAAATTTTAGATGCTAAGCCTCAGATTTTCCAAAACATGTTATTAAATGGTGCTTTATTCACGGTAGAGCACTCTATTTATTGTGAGTATAGATCCCACTGGCTCAGGTGTCACCCTGAAAGCTCAGTGTTACTGCCAGCCAGGCACCAGATGTCCCCTGGCAGGCACTACAGCAAGCAACACACGCACTTAGTCACCACCTGTGGAAAAAAAAAGTGACCTATGCCACTTATTCAGGACCACAGGGTGACCTGACCCTATAAGAGTGCTGGGGCTCTGCTCGACCTTTCCCACCCTTGGCCCATCTGCCTGAACAAAAGGAAGGATGGAGGTGACTGGCAGGGGACAAGTCGTGTGTGTTGAAGGAAGGAGGCAGCTTCTCTGGGAACAGGTCTGGGGACTGTGCCTTGTTCAGGCAGGTTGCTTTGAATTTGAGATACTTGAAAAACTCAGTCCCACATTGGATCTGTTGTTAGACTTCGAAGGGGCTGGTGAGGAAATTGTTATCCTCCCTGAAGACGGCATAGGGCTTCACAGTCAGAAGGCAGGACTGTATCACTCTCTCTTTAACTACCTATCCAGCCTTTCTGTGGCTGCAAGCCCTTCACTGCTTTCCTTTTTTATGGTGAGACAAGGGTCCTTTTTAATAACGCATTGCTAAAGCCCCGTATTGATCCATTTCCTGAATCCCATCGGTCTCCTGTAGTTTGTGAGGTTGGGATATAGAAGAAAACATTTTGTCAGACTTAACTGATGAGTCCCATCTCATTCACCAGCAGATGAGTCTCAGACGGTGAGATCTGCCCTTTGGCTCCATAGAGAAAGTGATCCTCTGTTGTGCACATTCAAGATAGCTCATTGCTTTTGGGTCATTCCAGTATTTTTTGATCCTTAGGCTGATACCACAGAGCTCTTTTTCTAACTGCCCAGCAGTTCCAGCAGTGAGCTGGGAGAGCTGACAGAGCTCTCCTGTGCCATCCCTGTGCCATCATGCCTGATCCCCGTTGTTGGATATGGGTGATGAGGCTGTGGGGAGAGCTCTGCTCAGCCCTGCCAGATCGTGCTCACTGACAGGAGTGTCAGGTTTCTTTAACAACACTGCTCATCACTGCAGTGCAGAGACTTATGACTTGGCCAGATGTTGATAGGTTGTTTTGGGTTTTTTGTGAATGCTGCCAGCATGTTTCTGACCATGAGTGGCCCATACCTCAGGTTTCAATTGCAATGCAAACCATGTTGATGCTAGAGTTCCTTCAGTGAAATGACTGCTGAAATATTCTAGAATAGGTGAAGCAGCTTGTCTTTTCCTACATGCCATACTGGGAAGTCAGTGCACTGGTTTTTTGCAAGGTGCTTCCTGAATATTTTGCTAACAATTTTTCAAAAGCATTAACCCTGGGGCAAGCACACTGCAGGGGTTATTTCAAAACAGACAAATTGGCAAAGTTACGAGAAACTAAAAATAGTGTCCTAAAAGGACACCTTTCAGACTGCATTCATCATAAATACCACTACTTATATGGTTTAGAAGAGGCATGAACTTACACAGTATATGTCATTTTTGAGGCCCCACAATTAATTTTTCAACAGTAAATCTTTACCCTGCTTTAAAATTAAAATTCAGTACAACCTTAACTATGGAGACAACATGTTACCACTGCAATGAAAAAAATAATGGCTGGATGGCCAGGCCCAGAGAGTGGTGGTGAATGGAGTTACATCCAGCTGGGGGCCAGCCACTGGTGATGTTGCCCAGGTCTCAGTTTTGGGGGAAAGCTGTTTAATATTTTTATCAATGACCTGGATAAGGGGATCAAGCACACCCTCAGTCAGTTTGCAGGTGACACCAAGCTGGATGGGAGTGTTGATCTGCTGGAGAGTAGGAAGGCTGTACAGAGGTGATAAGCTGAGGCCAATGGTACGAGATTCAACAAGGCTGAGTGCTGGGTCCTGCACTTGGGTCAAAACAACCCCCAGCAGCGCTACAGGCTTGGGAAAAAGTGGCTGGAAAGTTGGCCAGGGGAAAAGAACCTGGGTGTCAACAGCAGCTGAACATGAGCCAGCAGTGTGTCCAGGTGGCCAAAAAGGCCAGTGACATCCTGGCTTGTATCAGCAATAGCCAGCAGGACTAGGACAATGATTGTTCCTCTGTACTTGGCACTGGTGAGGCCACACCTCCAATGCTGTGTATAGTTCTGGGCACCTCACTACAAGGAAGACATTGAGGAAGACATTGAAGGGCGACGAAGCTGGTTAAGGGCCTAGAGAGTAAGTCCTATGAGGACTGGCTAAGGTATCTGGGGTTGTTTAGCCTAGAGAAAAAGGAGACTGTAAGGGGTGACCATATTGCTCTCTACAACTACCTGAAAGGAGGCCTGTAGCCAGGTGGTGGTCAGCCTCTTCTTTCAAGTAACAAGGAATACACAAGAGGGAATGGCTTCAAGTTGTGCCAGGAAAGGTTTAGATCACATATTAGAAAAAATTTCTTCACTGAAAGGGTTTTCCATCATTGGAACAGGTTGTCCATGGAAGTGGTGGAGTCATCATTCCTTGAGGTATTTAAAAGATGAGTAGATGTGACACTTGGTGACATGCTTTAGTGGTAGACCTGTCTGTGTTAGATTAATGATTGAACTCAATGGTCTTAGTGGTCTTTTCCAACATAAATGATCCTATGATATTTAACACCAGTAACTCATGATTCCTATCATTATGTGTGGCCTGAAAGATATCAATAGACGGAAGGGAAGGAATTCCAACTTTAGAACCAATGTTCTATGTAGTGTTCTATAAAGTCCCCTTTTCTTTAATGGCTCAATTTGGTTCAAATAATGCTTCAAGGCATTAAAAAATGCCTTAAAAGCATCAGGTTCTCAACTACATATGTCAGGTTGCAGCCAAGAGTGAAATTTTATAGCTTGTTGAAATATAAGATCATGTGATGGAAAAATCTGACACACCCTTAATTATTGCAGCCTGAATGAATCCAGTACAATAAAGGAAACTGATAAAACTCTGGAGACACAAAAGACAGGTCTGTAATAAGAAGACAGACCAGTGCTGTGTGTGCTACGCTGCAGAGTTCTGGAGATCTTGACTTTTTAATCAGAATGCCTGGCTTGTAGCCTCAGCAGCATGCCTTCTATTTGGCTGCATAGAAAACCAGCCCAGGATATGTTTGAACAAAAAATAACATTATTAAAAAAGCCTGGTTATTTTATGCTAGTTGTAACAATCAAAGCCCCTGAGCCCCAGGTCCTTGAAACACATAATCTTCTTACACTCTTCAGTGCATTGAGCATGTTCCCTTTCTCTGTGAGGGGAAGAGGTTGTAGCACATTTATTTCAGACACATAGAGCAAATGGGGCATACAAGAAATACAGGATTATTTAGGCCCTTCAGTTCTGCTGTTTTTCTGAGTAGTAGTTTACCTAATTATCCCTGAGGATCTGGGCTCGGGTGATTTGCACACAGACACACAGAGCAGTGACAGAAAAGGCAAACTTTGGTTCAGCAGTGCTGTTGTGAAGATAAAGTGGTGTGTTAAATTCTGTGCTGCTGAGGGTCATATTAATCACTTTATTATTTTACTTTTCCCTTTTTCTTAGAGGGTTGGTATAAATATGTTGGTAATAGCTACATCTTTATATCTTTATGCCATTTGGCAGCTTATGTAGCTTAGCCGGTGTTCTCTATGAAGAGAAATCAAGAATTTAAAAACAACCAAAAAACCCCACCATTTACCACATGTATCAAAATGGGCTTTAAAATATCTTTGGGGTTTCCACATTTAAATACAACCACATATCTATGAGCCTCTCCTCCTGTTTTTCCAGCTCTTTATGTTTTATGTGTTTTTATCACTCTAAAGCTTAAATCCCAAACTGCCTTGTTTAGTACTCTCACTCCCTCTTGTGGCTCTGTATCGTCTACAACCGACTCTAAAAGATGGCTTCCAGAACTGCAAAAAAACACTTCAGAAGAGACAGCATTAATCTGCAGATTTCCCTTTATGCACAAGCGTGCTTGATACACTGGATTAATAGAAGGAGTAAAAGAAAAGAAATCTAACAGAAAGGAACTGGCATACCAACTGGTTTAGGCACACAAATGGCATGAGATGGTTGTGTTGGAGCCCACCATTTGATCTACAGTATTTCCCCCTCTGATGGAATTTACGGCACAGCGCATTTGGAAACCCAACTGCTCACATAGCTCATGCCAGATCTGCTCCCTATGTGGGGGAATCTGGGCAAGCATCAGGAAAGTCTGCGAGGTTCCTTCCATAAGGCTTCCAGCAGACTGTTTTGTCAGATGTTGGCCACCCTGTAGATAAAGCCCCAGGGTCTGTTGATCTCTGAGGGCTCCTGCCAAAACCCAGAGTCACCTCCTGGGGCTCTGTCCTCCCTCCCCACCTCCTCCCCGACTTTGTGGAGGGGAACTCAGCTGTCTGCATCTCCCTTTGAGCTCCCACGGTCCTGCAAGGGAAGGATTTCATGGTACAGGAGCCTGCCTCAGGCAAAATTCACTGTAAAAAACCTTTTCCCGGAGGTCAGAATGGAGGATCTTAATGTCAAGAGGCAGCGCTCTGTTCTGTACAACTCTCTGCACAGATCACCGAGACATCAATAGGTCAAGCATACAGGCAGACAGCCAGTGATAGAAAAAGCATGCAATCTGAGATCCCTGCTTCTGTCTGGGATGGGCAGACAGCCCTTAAAAAAGCATTTGACAAAAAATAAGAGTTATTTGTCTAGAAGAAGTTCCTCCCATGCCCTTTTGTGCTATAGAACAGATTATAAGGAGAGGAGGTCCTTTGAAATTCCTAGAAGTATTTCTGTACAACTCTGTTGCTTTGTAGGTTTGATTTTTCTTATGAAACATTTGAAAATTAATATATCTTGAGGCTATAAACCTCTTCCACTGTCTGAAACGGAGTGAGATGCTTTATTACTGCTGACCAACGTGCAGGACCTGCTAGCTCAGGTCTCAGCATGTGCATGGCTCCTGTTAAAGATTGGGGCTTAATGCCCAGGGCTCTCTACATCTGAATATTAGATTCCAAATCCACCATGTGGATCCTGTTAACTCCACGCTGAGAAAGAATACCAGAGCTCAGAGTGATAATCTGTAATGAGGCTAACCCAAAATCCCCAGCTGAAGCAGCTGTGACCTCTGAAGGAGCTGAGACCCAGATCCAGAGTTCTGTGAGTTACCCCAGCTCCACAGGCTGTGCATGCAATATTAACACTACTCCAGGCCCAGGGGACAAAAGCAAACCACAGACTTGCTGATGCCCCAGCTGTGCTTGATTTATTGAAACTGGATTACAGGCTTTCCCTATCACAACTGGCCATACCAGTGGCATGGCTGGAAGCAAATGACATGATTTGTTTTCTCCTGTGGTGTGCGAGTGTGTTCCTGCTTATTTTCTCCTTGATACTGCAAAACAAAGTAAAGCAAAGTTTGATATTTTCTCAAAAGCTGTTTCTCTGCAGAGTGGGAATGAGGACAAAGAGCTTGATTACAGAAATCTTTCAACTCCTCCTTCCCACTGATCATCTCCTCACCCTTTTAATGTCAGTACCTCCAATTCCACAGCTATTTTCTGATCCTTAACCTGGCAATGGAAATCACTCATCTCTACCATTTTGCCTGTGGGATATGAACCAACACTATCTACAATATATTCATGTCTTTCTCAGTAGTACAGCTGTGAGGAAGAGAACAAAACAAAACCAAATCCTCAAACAGAGAGGTGAAACAATGGTGAGAGCAAGCGTTCTGCAAAGCTTTCAAGCCTGCTGTGTTTTTATTGATACAGACCACTCTGTGAGCAGGATTTTTCACTGTTTCAGCATTTATAGTCTTGGGTGAAGGCAGGGAGAGATCTGAAAGAAGTTGAGGTCCAGCAGTTTTTTGAGCAGTTTCTTTGGATGCAGTTTTGTTTTAAGGGTTTTAAATTGTGTCTAGAATACTCCTATCCCTGTTACTAATGTTCTCTATAAATTGATCAACACATAATTTTTCTGCTGTCTGTCAAAGATGAAGTCAGAAATCTGAATTTTTACATTTTACATGCAGAGTGTAGACTTTGATCAAGGAACTTGTTATAGCAATAACAATCACAGGCTAAAGGTCTCCAAAAGTAGCAAAGTGGAAAGACTGAGAAGAAAGTCCATATTAAATCCTCCTCATCATCAGATGCACCACTTATACATGCCCAGGAGCACAACTTTACCTTGCAATGAAAACCCTGGCCAGGGCTCACCCACCGCCCTTGGAGAGCATAGGGACAGAAATGCTTTTCCTTTGTATGACAGATTGACATACATTCCAAGAAGACATAACCACAGGTCAGATCTTTACCTCCAGAGGTTCAATCCTTTGTCTCTTTTCTCTGGTAAGAGTCAGGCTAAAATTACTTTGGGAATAAGAGAGTTTTTGGTCTTGTGGGGAAAAGATCAGGAAATCACCAACATTGTGTTTCATATGTGAGAGAAGTCATGCTCTCCTAACAGATCACAGTGCAGACTAAGACATACATTGCTTTTAGAAGTATGCTAAATGATATTCAGAGCTACAGAGGTAAAAAAACATATGTGGATCATTACACCCACTGGATTGTCCCTTGCATGGATCAGGTCATGCACAGATCAGCTCTCCCCACTGGCGACCCATACAGGCAGCCCAGGTGAACTTCTGAGATCCATTGACCTGCAGTTGCCATTCATTAGGGATGCACATTAAACTTCCAGGCAGGAGACATTTGGAACAATATAACATCATATAACTAAGCTATATATTTGAAGACAGATGTAAATCCCTATGCCTTCCCACAGCCCATGTGCACACATATCCACACACAGGTACACATGTGCACTGGTCAGGATGGTGTGCATCTAGTACAGCATCCTTGCATCTCTGCATTCTTTTAGTCTTGCACCAGTGTGATTCTATCATAGATGATGAGTTTTTGAAACAAAAATGTCTCTACCCTTTGTATTTTCTTCATTTTTTCCCAATATTAATTTGTATGGAATATTTGCTGTGTTTTTTGTGGCATGGCCTTTAAGAAGAGGAGAGTGTATTCCTCTGAGCCTGCCTTTTGCTTGAACACTCCCCACTTCTCCTGTCTTATTCTTTATAATGGCATGGGTTGAGCACAGCCCTTGCTGATTTCCCTGTAACTCAGGTCTCCCCTCTCTCTGGTGGACTGCAAACTCAGAGCAATTCCCAGGTTGTTTTGTTTGTGTTGGAAGACTTTTTTCCTTTGTCCTCCTCGAGGGGTTTTCTGCAGCCTCCTGCAATCTTGTTTGATCAGGTTTCTGAGGCATGGGCAGTGTCCCAGGGTTCTGTGGTCAGGCTAGTGAATTTGTGTGTACAAGTGGCTGCAGACCATTCTTCTCCTCTTCTTCATGACAGTTCCACAGCTGTGCTTTTGTTTTGCCCTGAAACAATTAGGGCAGCAACACCTGTCTCTTACGAATGTTGTGAAATCATCCTGATAATCCACCCTGTAGATCCACTGCCTCTGGAGACTTACATGAGCAACATATTTTGTCCCAACAGATTCAGATTGATAGGAAAACCTTTGCAAAAAAACAAGAAATTTCTTCCCAAGATCAAGCACTTTGAGAAAGTGAATTTATTTTTGGTGATTGCTGGCAAAGCTACAGATAGGTGCTTCCTTTGAATTGCAGCTGCAGATAACTAAGTCCTAATTTCCTGTGAAGAGCCCACATTTGGATCATTTCTGAGCAGTCTGCTCAGTGAGACTTCCACACAGAAAAAGGAGAGGCTTTTCATGGTACCTTGAGAGCAGTTGTTGCACAGATGATGCATCCTCCGAGAGAGGCAGCTGTAATTGTAAAGTAGATGAACTCTAGAGCTGAACTCTTTACTGTGTTACAAGAATCATATGGGAATGCTTCTGGCAGCTAAGGAGCTGTGCTGCCATGGGGAAGCAGAGTCAGACCCAGTTAAAGGCTTCTGATCTTAAATATCACAGTTAAACAACAGCAGTTCAGAAGCTGGGAACTATTAAAAAAAAGCTAACTGTAAGTGCTTCCCCTTCACTAAGTTATCCTATATTCCATTTACCAAAAAAATCTCATGTAGAATTTGGAATAGCAGAGCGAAACTCATATTGTTTGAGCAATACACATACATAGTACACAAAAACGATACACAGACTACATTACTAAGGAATGTCTTTATAGTTCGTTTGAGGAAAGACTTGCTTAGGTAATCAGCTCCAGTAAAATATTATTGCAGCGCGAATGAAATTTTCAAATTAAAATCTATGACAGAGACATTTTTGCCAACCCAATGCAGAAATATTGCATCCCATTTTGGAGGAGAATGAAAAATAGTCCTAACATGTTTGAGGATTTCTTTTTTGGAGGGACAAAATGGGTATCAGGGGTGTTTGAGGCTTGGACTTCCACCACTTAAGAATGAAGAAGGGAAAAACAAGTTTCTGGGAGCTGCAGTCACAGACTGGAGCATTCAGCCCAAATGTTTACAGGCTGGGAACAAGGAATATGTGCAGCTGGATACAGATCAAGCTTCAGAGACGGCAGCAGCACAATATTGTCTGTTAATACAAAGAAATCTGCTTCCATAAGCAGATGAGACTCATTAGCGTGGTGCATCATTACTTACTGCTCTAGCCTTCTTCAAGTTTGACCAATGCCAGAGTCAAAGAAGACTTAGTTGGAAATGGTCATAAAATCACAGAATCATATAATTATTTAAGTTGGAAAAGACCTTTAAGATCATTGAGTCCAACTCTTAACCCAGCACTGCCAAGGCCACCACTAAACCATGCCCCCAAGTGTTACATTTACATGTCACTTAAATACATCCAGGAACAGTGACTCCACCACTTCCCAGGGCAGCCTGTTCCAATGCTGGGAAAAAACCTTTCCATGAAGAAATTTTTCCTAATTACCAAATCTAAACCTTTTCTGGCACAACTTGAAGCCATTTCCTCTTGTCCTATTGCTTATTACTTGGGAGAACTGACCAACACCCACCTGGCTACAGCCTCCTTTCAGGTAGTTGTAGAGACTGATAAGATCTTCGCTGAGCTTCCTCTTCTTCAGACTAAACAAGCCCAGCTCCCTCAATCACTCTTCACAGGACTTCGGGTCTGGATCCTTCACCAGCTTCATTGCTCTTCTTTGGACATATTCTGGCACCTCAGTGTCTTGTAGTAAGGGGTCCAAAACTGATCACAGTACTCAAGGTGTGGCGTTTGTATCACCAACAAAAGCTTTAGGCCCAGGAGACTCATAGCTGTGGAAGGTGGTCTGGAACCTCTGCAAAAGCTGGGCCTGCTTGGTTACAACATCTTTCATTAAATAAACTAAGCCCAAGCAATTCTGCAGCCTGCACTAAGCTGTCACTGTTGCAGCTGGCACCAGGAAAGGCAGAGAAGCAGAAAAAGTAAATTACCCCACTGGAACTCATTCTGCACTTGCCACATGCTTAAAATGTGTCTTTTCTGTAATTTTTCTCTTTTCATAAGCAATGAGGTTGCAGGCATAGAATTTGTCGTCATATTTCCTCTGCTTTGGAGTGCATGACATGCACTGTCTTCATGGCTGAAGAAAAGGTCATGACTGGCCAGCTGGTAACACAGAATACATTTTTACACTAACGGCAAGGTATTCTAGCTTTTGTTTCACATTGCACTGACTGCATATTTACATAAACCCTACATCTGTGTAGTTAATTTAAGCCAGAGGGTGATGATCTTTGGCTTTACAAAAGAGCTGATTTAATTTTATTGAACATAACTTTCCATTTGAAAGATCAAAGTAAGTGCAGCCCCCTGCAGCAACAACTCAAAAGTTTCTTCAACTATTCAAATGAAGAAAACAGGGGAAGTGGGACTGAAAAAGCAGGAAAAAAAGAAAAAATGAAAATAAAAATAAAATCTCCTTGGGGTCTTTGTTTATCCTGAACTTAAGCGATATATTTTTCTTTCCATCAAAGTCCCATCAAGTGTCCTGATTCTCCTGCCTCTGAAAATGTCATGAACTGGAAGTGGAAGCAACATGTACATTTTTAGGCCAATTTTTAGAAACTGATAACGTTATGAGGAAAAGACTCAAAATACGGCACTGTGAAGAAAATCTAGTTAAGAACTGGCCTCTCCAGCTACCATGTTCTAGTTCAAGGCACTCAGCACAGTGAACTCCTAGTTGATAAGAGACCAGTTTGTATATAAAACTGCTTGTTATCTCTACAGAAAATAATAGTAAAAATCATGACTTTGAAACCGTATCTGCAATGCAGACAGATATTTCATGTGTTCTGAAAGAGCTGGGGGGTCACCTCCTAGCCTCTGACTTGGGGGAATTTGTCTTGCAAACCTTTACCTTTGGGATGGAAATGGCTGAACACCAGCCTTACATTTCACTGCTGAAGTTTTGGTATCTTCTTGCAGGTTGTTTCCTTACCTTCTAAACTGACAGCAGCACTCACTGCTCCCAGCACTGGGTGAGCCCCATGGCTGCTATGGCAGATGGGGCCAAGCATACACCAAAAGACACTCTTCCCTGCTCCTGTCCTGTTGTTACCTGGTAACATGGATCAAAAAAAAAAAACAGCTGTAGCATGTTCCAGCTTAGCCATCAATGAGAACACTGAGGAAACTGGACCCAAAACCGGTCCTGAGGGGAAGGTGGGGGGTGAAAGAAAGGGACACACTCCGGGGAGTGAGGTAGGTGCTGCCAAAGCATATGGAGAGAGAGACACTTTATTCAAACTGGTACACACTGAAATAGGGTTGGGGGGCTGGGTTCTGACCTCGGGAGCATGCTGGGAAGGTTTTGGGGAAGGGTCTGGGCCAGCCCCAGCCGTACAAGGCAAGACCCTTCAAAACTGAGAACACAGAGGCAGGTATATACCATACAAGGGAATGGTACCCTGCTGCAGGCAGGGACCGATCAGGGATGGGTTACACACCATGAGGGATAGAAAATTCCACCAGGGACACACAAAGTGTCACACAGCAGTGAAGTAAAGAAAAAACATTACAAAATCTTGAAACAGGACAGAACTTCCAAGCCATAGGCTGTCCCTAGGCATTTTAACAGTCTATGTAACAGCAAAGTGCAACATCCATCACAGGTCTGTGTCCCTGAGGGAGCTTGTCCATTGCTGATAGTCATCTCCTCTGACACAAAACCTGTTTTGGCTCTAAGGAAACCTTTCCAAGCAATCTCTGTTGCTTCTACATTATATCTACATAATACACCCACATTAGCTTTTCAGCTTGGATAAGGAGCGCATTTTTGAAGCTTTCCTTCTGACCTCCAGTCCTTACCACACTTTACTTCATACCATGGAACAGTCCTGACATCTGTCAACTGGACTGCATCCAAACAAAAAACAAAAAGATGTGGTGTAGGAGCACACTTACTGCACTCCAGCTGCTAACATGAGACCAGTCAATGTGACCAGATTAGAGCTGGTCTGAAATAAATCTCTGAAACACTGACATGGAGGGCACACACTGGCTCCTCTGTGCCAGCTTCTCTGTGCTGCAGATTGTCCCTACTTGTTCCAAGCCACCTGCTAATGTGGACACAGCCAGAAGAGGCTGCACTGCTGCTTTCTAACCCTCTCACTGCTTAAATGGGTGAATAGTGCCATTTTAGGCACCATATGGTATCCCTGCAGGCGTCCAGCTGCCACTCTGCAGATCAACAGATCAACCAAATGTCTCGTGTCATATCTGGCAGCCGCACGCAGACATCTCGGATACCTTAGGGAGACTAACTGCTGTGGATGTCTATGTTTAGGCAACTGAATACTATTTTATTTTAGCATCTATTCCCCTCTAGACCAAAAAAAAATGAAATCGAATGAGATAAAAAATGAGAAAGGAGGTACTTGAAATACTATGGTAAGTTCTATGAAATAAAATAAACAAAAATAAAATAAATAAAATCATAAAAATAGAAATAAAATAAAAATAATATTTCTTGTAAAATTCTCTCATCTAAAACTCTTGACGATTTTTTAACTAAACAGTACACAAATCTGGGACAAGAGTATTGCTTTGCCCTTCAAGAAACACCTGAATTTTACAAATAACATTTGTTCAGTAAGGACTGAATTCACTGACTGCAACAAAATTACTGAGATGTTTGAAATTAAGTTTCTGTACTGGTCTAATGCCCTAGATGTCTGAGGACTGTAATCAGAATCTTTGCAGGACCAAGTTCCTAAGTATCAAATTACTGTATTTGATGGTGTAGTAATTAAAGAAACAGGCTTTGGCAAGTCTTCTGTCCTGAGGATGACTGATTAGAGAGCAGCCTTCTTCTATGCTAGCAAACTCATGGTGCCCAGCATGGGCTGGCTGCACCTAAGCAAGGATGGTCCCTGGGCTGACCAGACTCGGGACTGCATGGCGGAGGCTGGTGGCCATGGGCCAGCGCTGTGTCAGGACTAACCTCACAGTTTTAAAGAGTGATCACACTCCAAAGCTGCAGAAAAGCACTTTTTACCCAGCAAGAAACAGCCTTAAACAGAAATCCTGACCTCTGGTGGCCATCAAACTGCCCAGCAAAAGTTTCAGTTTCTTAGCCGGGTGATGCCCTTGCTACACGTGTGATGGCCAGCAGTTGTGTATTCCTGTTGCTCCTCTCCCAGATCTCTGTCCAGAACTGAATACATGAATGTTTATAATTTCTAAGATCAGTTGAGCACCTACAAGTATGTATTTTCAGTCTGCATATATGGCTAATGAGAAGGCTACTGTTATACAAATAATGCACCAAACACAACAGCATCTATTACTAGTATGTATAAATGTATTAATAACATATACTCAAAAGTATTACACAGTGTGTGAAAAAATGCATTTTTAGAAATTTTTCTTTCTATCATCTTGTATATACAGACTGGATATAGGAACTACAGTACTGAGTACATTTTTATTTAGAAGATTCATTGATAATTGCACTTGCTTAACACAGGAAAGTAAGTAAAAATAGTGTTTTAAATCAAATTTACATTTTAGTTATGTTTTTTTCTGGAACTGACGTTCACTTCTAACCCCACAAGGGCTTATCCATATGCTTAGTTTTATACTCAGGAGTAACAACAGCATGCCTAAAAAATAAACCTTTGCAGAGCTTAAGTCTTGATGGTAGTCTGCTTTCCCATTCATCATGTGCAAACACCCACACAAGAAAGAAAACATGAAATGAAAAGGTGCATATTTTTGCTCAGGTTCTCTGAAATTTTCCATTTTGCATTCTCAAGATGATACAAGATCACCTTAGCAAATTCTGGTAGGATACAACAGTTTTGCCAAAAATATTTTAGCATTTTTAAAATATTTTCTATTTCAGGTTCTTCTTAGGTCTCTGTTTCTATTTTTTCCAGGATTCCCTGGTTTCCCTCTGAAATTAATTGATATTTCAGTTGCATATGTAGACAGGCTTAGACTTTATTACTTAGAGGCCTGGATGTTACTGGCACTCACTTCTGACACATTTTTTTCCCGGATGCACAACACAGCAGCAGCTGCTCATCTTCTATTCCAGTGAACAACACTGAGACATTGTATTGTCTGTTCCCAAATGTTATGATCATTTTATTGTTTTAGTGTCAATGACATTTCAGCCTCTCCTTTGGCACCTAATGCCCCAAATGCAGTCCAGTGAATTCTGGTACACAACAGATGTGAGAACAGGTTCTCCTGATGACGAAGATGCAACACAACAACGTCTTAAAATGTCATGGTGTGACAAAGCACTCTAAGGTACTTTGTAATTAACTGTAGTACATTTTTTTGTCTTTACTATGAATGCTGAATGACATGTAAGGGGTATTTGGCCTTATACAGAAAAGTTCAGCAGCAACTGCAAAACAGATAACTTGCACAGATTACTGTTGACAGAATAAAACGGTATTCAGAATAAAGCAGTATTCAGTATTCCTGTGAGACAAAACACATCATTGTGCATTTTCAGGTACCAAAACCAATGGGGCAATAAAAAGTATCTTTTAAGTGCTATTAGACATAAGTTACTTTCAGAAAGCAAAGTGTTTGCTAATTAGTTGTAGCACTGTGTTGAGAACCTCTTCCTTGGAGGGGCTGGCATCCACCTCTTGGCATGCAGGATTCACCATCCTTCTGTATGACTCTTCAACTCTATTTTAAAACACAACAAGGGACATTAAACTTCAAAATGCAGGGATATGAAATGGAATTAGTCATCAGTCTCAGAAGAAAGTGTTCACACTGCAGGGACAGAGGATACAAATTCTATTATGAAGCTAAGAATTAAATCTACTGCAAACAGAAAGAAACCACTAGTAGCTATTACTGTAATATAAATCTCAAAGCACATAATGCTGACATTGATTCCCAGAGCTCCAGCTATATTCACACATGGCATGACATAAAGTATTTATTTCTTTAGAGCTTAGCATTGGATACAGTCTGGTATAGCAGTACACTGGACAGTCTGCTTCTAATATCTGAATTGACTTTTTCAGATTCTGCTAAGGTGTCTCTGAACTATATGGTATTACATTGTGTAGGTGTGTTCATTGACTGATCTCAGCTTTGACTAACTGGATTACAGAGCTGACATATCATTCAAACCCTTCCTCTGATCAGCTAACTGGATGAATAACAGGATGAAATACAGGATGAAAACCTCCTCACTTAGACTGTAAGTAACATGCAGAACCCTACCTCATTCAGGCTATGAGGGTGTGAATGAGGATCTGAATATCATTTTCTATGTTCCCATAACTGCCATTCAGGCTGCAGGTCAAAAGACAAATCCAGCAAGATTCTGGATATTCTCATATCCAGCCTGACATAATTAACAAGTAGAAATAATCAAAGGTTTTCTGACAGGAATAAGATGTAACAGAGTTAGAACATAAAAGATCCTTAAATTGCCAGCATGTTCCCTAGTTCATTTATCCCTCTGCAGGACCCACTATATGAACTGTATGTGCAAGGAGAGATTCTGTCAAAATTAAGCAATCATAGAATCATAGAAAGTTAAGGGGTTGAAATGGATATTAACAATCACCTAGTCCCAACTGCCTCCTGCCATGGGCACCTCCCACCAGACCAGGTTGCTCAAGGCCTTATCCAGCCTGGCTTTGAACACTGCCAGGTTTGGGGCATCCACAACCTCCCTGGGCTACCTGTTCCAGTGTCTCACCACCCTCACAGTAAAAAATTTCTTCCTAATATCTAACCTAAATTTCCCCTCTTCCAATTTTTATCCATTACTCCTTGTCTTATCATTACAGTTCCTGATGAAAAGTCCCTCTCCAGCTTCCCTGTAGCCCCCCTTTAGATACAGAATGGCTGCTATCAAGTCTCCACACAGCCTTCTCTTTTCCAGGCTGAACAGCCCCAACTTTCTCAATCTGTCTTCATAGGGGAGGTGCCCAAGACCTCTTATCTACTTCATGGCACTCCTCTGGATTTGCTCCGCCAATTCATTGTCCTTCTTACGTTTGAAACACCAAAACTGTGTGCAGCATTCCAGGTGGGGAGTAGAATAGAGGGGTAGAATCACCTTCCTTGACCTGCTGGCCATGATCCTTTTGATGCAGCGCAGGACACCGTTGGCTTCCTGGGCTGCAAGCATACGCTGCCAGCTCATGTTGAGTTTTTCATCAGCCATCACCCCCAAGTCTTTCTCTGCAGGACTGCTCTCAATTACTTCTCCATCCAACCTGCAGGTGTGTCTGGGATTGCCCTGACCCAGGTGTAGGACCTTGGACTTCTCTTTGTTGAACTCCATGAGGTTTTCATTGGTCCACCTCTCAAGCCCATCAAGGTCCCTCTGGATGGTATCCCTTCCCTCCAGCATGTCAACTTCATCACACAGCTTGGTGTCATCAGTGAAGTAGCTGAGGGTTCCCTCAATCCCACTGTCCCTGTCACCAACAAATATGTTGAACAGTATCGGCCCCAGTACTGACCCCTGAGGGACATCACTCCTCACTGGTCTCCATGTGAACAATGAGCCATTGACAACCCTCTGTGTGCAGGCATGTAGCCAGTTCTTTATCCACCCAGTCGTCTATTCATCAAATCCATGTCTCTCCAACTTAGAGACAAGGATGTCATGCAGGACAGTGTCAAATGCTTTGCAGAAGTCCAGGTAGACAATGTCAGTTGCTCTGCCCCTATCCACCAATGCTGTAGCCCTGTCACAGAAAATCACCAAATTTGTCAGGCATGAATTCCCTTTTGTAAAGGCATGTTGGCTGTTACCAGTGACTATTTTTAAAGTATATCCTCACCAGAAATGTTAAAATCCTAGAGGCAGATTTCAGCCTTGCAACTTGTATCCACATGCAATTTGTATCTACATGAACACTGGCTATTTAAGTTTCCACCTTAGTCAAAGATGATCTAATCAATACATTTGGCAGAGCCTAGACAGTAATTCAGCACACCCTGAAGTAGGATACCTAGGGTATCTGAACTGCCACTCGAGTACTGAAGCAAATGTATCTAGTATTGCTTGAGATGCTCTGGACTATCTCATTTAGCTTCCCGTTGCTAGTCCAGAAAGTGTCCACAGGTTCTGCATCACATCTGCCAGCCTCATATCAAATGGCTTTAGATACTTAAGCTTAGATCATGGACCTCCAAATGGGTGGTAAAATGAATCACTTTGAAGACTCCATTGAATGTATTGACTATACTTGGACCTGAGACACTTAGCACAATGAAAGACATCTACAAGAGGAGATCTAAATTTTGTTTTCTTAATCTGGAGCTCAATTTCAGACTTTCCTGAGGAAGCCATGTGTTTCAACTTCTTGCATCCCAGTTGCAGAATTTTTAGGTCTCTCTCCTTCATGACTGAACTAAGAAAGGTGCGAAATTAAAAGCAGCAAGTAGCAAAATACAAGTATGTTAATTCAAAGCTCCTTTGTAGGATGAATAAATCCTACATCTGCACCTTTTAAACACTTTCAATCAGAAGTGACAGAATTTACGCGCCCTTTCAGCCATTAATCCTTTCCAAAAAAACCCCCAAACCAAAAGCTAAAGCATGGGAAATCCTTGTCCCAGTAGCACGAGTGACACATTCACTTCTGATCCCACAGAAGCAAGCTTGCCTCCAGCCTTTTATTCCTCATTAAAGGGTACCTTTGGCGAAACAAGCTGTCAACTTCCAGCTCAGCTTCCTCCTTTGTTTTCTCCAGCCCCCGACACTGAAGTCTCCGGACTCGTTCCTCAGGGTCAACAGTCAGGAGAAGAACAAGATCAGGTTTAAGCAGATCCTCAGGCCAATGGTACACTTCATCATGAGCTGGTGGAAGATCCTGGACTTTCCCATTTGTTTCAGTGGCAATTGTGTAGGCAGCTGTGCTGTGCCAGTATCTGTCAGGAAAATACAAAATGGAGAGAAAAATTTTAAAGAGGACACTAATTCTTCAGTAATATAGAAGACAGTGGTCACTATAATGACAAGTCAATAATGATGAGATAGGTGACACCATGGTTTTGAAGGGAAATGCACAGAACAGTTCTGTGCCATCCAATATTTCTTGACAGTGATAATACTCAATGCACTATTCAGAGTTAATGTGAATTATTAAGTAAAACATATGGCAGTAGCTACACATTAGGAAAAGAGAATTCCAGATACTCCTATCAAAAGAAAGTCTTCTCATACATTGAGAGGTCAAAGAAGAGTTACACTGTATCTCAAAATCCAATCCTCTGACTCCCTCCTTTGTGGTTTCCATCCGACTTCATGCAACAGATTTAGCAGAGAATACATAGTTTTCACAAACATGAATGAAGACAGGTGTTATTAATGGTTACACATCTCACTTACATTTAATGTTTCCCCCTCTACAAGGCTCTGTGTTTGATAGATTTCAGTGAATTTGAGGCTGGCTAAAAATAGTACTTACATGCAAACAACTGTGTGTGTGTGTGTGTGTGTGTGTGTCTGTGTGAGTGTCTGTGTGTGTGTGTTCTGGCAGGAGGTTAAACTACACCTACAGGGTTCAAAGTGCATCTAGACTTTCTTTTTAAGAGTAATACTGTCAGCTGCCTATATAGTTAGTGAAAACCAGGCATAACAAAACCAAAAAAAGGGGAAGCATGTTTCTGACTTTACATATGAAAAAAGTAAGTCTGTCTAAAACTCAGTCATTCCAATCCACCCATATCTCATCTTAGAGACAGGCATGACCAGCAGCCCACATTCTCCTCAGGTTTGTCATGGAAGTCTGGTTTAGATCAGGACACACTGTCTCTGTCTCCACTATTCCTAACTGAAGATATAACAATTTTAATGTGTTCTAAAACTAGTTATGAGTATTACACTGATGGAAGTTCCCTATCTTACTGTTATCATAAATATTACTCTTTGGAAGAGTTAATATTTATCTGACTCTCTTCAGAACAGTGCTTCTAAAAAAACCCCAAAACAAACCACAAACAAAACCAAACAACACTCCCCTCCCCAAACAAACCCAGAGACAATCGTTGACTGCTTCTGCATGTAACACTGAGCAACTACATGATGGCACTGATAGAAGAGGGCTTTTCTAATATACAAACCTGTCTATGATCACAGGTGCCTGAGTTGATGCTTTCGCTATTTCTGAAGCAAGAATGTAGTTGCCTGCAGCATAAAATGCTCTTCTAATGGGTGTTGGCTCATCATCAAATATGGTCCTCCATTGGCTGATGCAAGGTGGGGGGGACCTTAGCAGAATGCCATTCAGTGTGTCTTTAACAGCCTGGGTGACAGTGGTTTTGCCTGCATTTCATTTACAGAACGAAACATTTGTGTTATTACATACTAGATACACCTCAACTTTAAAAACTGAAAAACACTCCCATCTATTCATTTGGAAAAAGTATTCTGACACCTGAATATGTAACTTGAGTATCTTGTGCTAAGGCTTCAGCAGAAAATTATTCTGAGTCTGGTTGCAGGAATTATTACTCTCCCTCCTGCTCTTTGGGCCTTCCAACCCTTCTCATTGCCAGCTTTCAGACTTCATTGCTTTTAATGCATTAAATGCATGGCAAGTTCTCTATATATTAATTTATAATATTTTTCTAGGTCACAATTCATGTAGATGTTGCCATGCTGCCATCCAGTTCTTCCTTTTCAAGGTTATTTCAGTTCTCTTTAACTAAAACGTCAGAAGGCAAAGTTATTCAGAGACAGCTAGTATTTCTCTGAGACAAACTGCTGCTAGTCTCCCAGACTACCACTATTTTAGTTCATTTATTTGAAAACTCTCCAGTATGTTTCAGCACCTGCACAAGAAATTTAATTTTCAGTACTCCACTCTCTGTATTCTTTCATTTACATAGATAAGGAATTAACCCATGGAATGAAAATTAGCATAGACCCATCTTTTACAAGTCAGATTTTATATGGCATTTATAATTACTGATTTCTTCAATTCTGTCCCAGGTGTCCAGGAGGGTTTTTTTTTTGTATTTTTAAGCCTTGTGTCTGAATGAAAGCCCTAACAGTTGCTCTTTTCAACAGTTTGTCATCTACAGTTCTTCACCCATACATTGCTCTTACCTGTGGCATCCAGCCCCTCAAAAACTATGACAGGAAAATTGCCCTTCTTCTGGTGCTCCGGACATTTCTCCAGCAGATCGAGTACTGCTTCAGCCTCTGGTATCCGCTCTGCACACTACAAGGAGGTAACAGAATCATAGAATGTGTTGGGTCGGAAAGGACCTTTAAAGGTCATCTAGTCCTCCCCACACACACGTAGCGCACTGGGACATCTTAAACTACATCAGGTCTCTCAGAGCCCTGTTCAACCTGAATGTTTCCAGGGGTAGGGCATCCACCACCTCTCTGGGCAACCTGTACGACTGTTTCACCACCCTCATCGTAACAATCTTCTTCCTTACATCTGGTCAAGATCTGCCTTCCTCCCTTCAAGATATGCCCTCCCCAAGTTACCCCTTGTCCCCTTCGCACCCTCCCGCGGCACGAAGCCGACGAGCGGAGCCTGCGGTGCTCACCTGGCGCAGGCGGTGGCGGAGGGCGGTGGCGGAGGGCGGCAGCGCCCCGCGGAGGGGCGGCGGGCCCTGCGACCCCGGGGCGCAGCGCTGGAGCATCGCCGGGAGCCGGGAGCTTGGAGCCGGGAGCCGGGAGCTTGGAGCCGGGAGCCGGGGCTGGCGGCAGCGGGGAGAGCGGAGGGCGGCGGCGGAGGAGGAGCCAGCGGGAAACGAAACTGGACCGGCCGGCTGGGAAATCGCCGGTCTGCGGGGACCAGCCCGGGGCGAAGGGCAGCTCCTTTGGGCCCGCGTTCTGCCTTCCCTGGCCCCGGGATGAAGGGGCTCGGTCCCGCGGGGAATGACTCTGTGCGCGAATGGGCGGCAGCAAACGTGGGAAAGGTCCCAGTCTCGGGGTTCGGTCTGCCCGCCTGCCAGCAGCGAAGGGTCAGATTCCCACGGGCTCCTGTGGCTGAATCCTGGTGGTCTCCTAAAAAACCAAACTAGAATAAAATAAATAAAAAAATATATAGACAAAGAAGCTCAGATATGCTCCGCTGCTTGGGACTAGACCAAAAGAGACCAAGAAGTCCTAAGCCAAACTAAACTGCTTTGTTGAGTTGCAGTGCCCAAGCAGCACCAAGCTATTGGGCAGGCATATCGGTAACAACCCCGTTATTTGGTTACTCAGTGCCCTGATAACAGGACCAACAGACACAAATAATTCTGGGAGCAAAAAGGACTTTTTAGAAGCCCGCAGTGTTTTCATAACTGTGTAATGGCAAATTTCAGCTTTCATCAGCTCAGGGGCAGGAACCAGAAGCACTGAAAAGAGTTGAAGCAGTTAGTCTCATGACAGCTGCTTTGAGTAATGTTGCCCAAAATGTAAATTGAGAGTTTTCAAAATATGTAACTTAAAATGTAGAACAACTTGCACCTCAGCAGGATCTTTTTTCTCCCTTTCAATAGTTGAAAACCTGCCACCTAGAAATGTGTAAAGTTAGATTTCTGATGCATCTTCTGGAACAATGTACTCTACAAGCTAGTATACTCTAAAAGAAATTCCTCAGAAACTTGATGTCCTCCTCTGGTCAGCTCCAACATGCTGCACAAATAGCTTTTGACTACTGTATCTTCAGTGAGAGGAGAGCAGCTGGTAGGCAGTATTGGTTCAACAGAGATCAGCTCCACTAGTTGGAAACTGCCCATGCTGAGGAAGCTGCTGGAAGGCTGGTCCAGAGCAGAAACTGGGAACACAGTGTTGGAGGCTCTTCAATACAGTCTCAGCATCAGGTACAAAACCTTTTTTTAAGGCCCTTTTTAATACCTGAGAACTCATGTATCATTCCACACGACTCAAACACATGGCTGTGGCTATGGCTGGCTAAGGATACCATAAAAAACATGGGTAAAACATGGTTCATTATACAGGAAGCCAATAGATGGTAATTTTAAGATCATGATAATATGCATGGAGTCAAAGTAGTGGCTATTCTCACTCCGTATTTTGTCTGGCAGAATGACATACTGTCATATGCCTGGCTTTTCCATAATCCCTTCTCCTAGTCCTGCACCTTCAGCATCCAGAGTGTTAGACAGCACATCCTCATCTTTTCCTTTTAGCATCTACTATGGACCTTTGCTCATACATCTATTTAAATCCCTTTTTGACTCTGTGATACAGTCTACCTCCACAAACCCCTGTAGTCTCAAATTCCAGCAATGCAACTGTTACATAAAAACTTTTATAAGTTTTAAACTCATATCCTACTTCTTTCAACCAGTGGCCCTTCTAATAATATTACTGATTTTGGCAAATAATAGTTCAACATTCAGCTTATTTATCACCTACATGACTTTTTCAAGGTCACTCAGGTTTCCCCTTCAGCTTTCTCCCATCAGAAAACACAGCCTCCATGTATTGTAAGG
Organism: Scytalopus superciliaris; assembly: GCA_013400415.1. Taxonomy (NCBI): domain Eukaryota; kingdom Metazoa; phylum Chordata; class Aves; order Passeriformes; family Rhinocryptidae; genus Scytalopus; species Scytalopus superciliaris. The sequence goes on from VXBX01004041.1 coordinate 327,290, forward strand.
CAGGTACTTTATATCCTTAGCCATTTGGAAACAGGGATAACTTCTTTAACTCTGTAAGAATCTGCTAAGATGTGTGGACCTGAACTGGATCACTAGTCAGGCTATGGCTACACATACCAAAGTTCCACAGATCAGCAGAATAATGCCATCTGCCTTATTACAAATACCTGTCTGGATTATACTAAGATTTTGGGGAGTTTGGTGGGGTTTTTTTGTTTTGTTTTGTTTGTGGTTTGGTTTGTTTTGTTTTGTTTTTTTTTTTTTTTTTTTGGGTTTTTTGGGTTTTTTTGGTTTGTTNTTTTTTTTTGTGGGTTTTGTGGGTTTTTTTGGTTGGTTGGTTAGTTGGTTGGTTGTTTTTTTTTGCTGCTGCTGCCTCCCACAGAGCCATTGATTTTTTAGAGGAGTAGCAACAGTGACTGTGATCTCCTTCCCGAGTGTGAGTTCCACTGCTAAGCTCAGCATCAGCTACACAAGGTTTTGATTATTCTTTCTTATCTCCATTGTCCCACCTTTATCTAAAATGAAACTTACCTATCACTTTTCTGTTCATTCATTGGTTTGAGGCCCAACCAACTTGCAGCCAAGTTTCATTTCAAAAGCACTTGTAAAGCTGGCCATTTTCCTTATTGACCTCTGTCTCCTTGCTCTTCTGTTTGTTTGGGTTTTTTTCCTGATGCTACTGTTGCCTTTCCCCTCTCTGCTGAAGAAATGGAAAGTGCTTACTTTCATTTTCCCTTTTCCCCTCCCACTGCCTTGATTCCTGAGTCAAGCTGGTGGTGCCACCTTCACTTATAACATGCTTATGAGATCATTCATAACAGGCATCTGATGACTGTCCTCCTGGTCAATGACTTGAAAGTACTCCCTTTCAAGATTCAAGTAAAAATGTAGGAACAGTTGCCTTTTATGACCAAGATAGGTCTTTGTATTTAAAATCAGTGTAGAGAGTATGACTCTTTTGAAATTAACTTATGCTAAGCAGCTTTCAGTCTTTTTACAAGGACCTTTATAGTTTTTTCTTCTGTATAACATGAAGCAATAATGAAGAAAAAATATATGAAAAAGACTGCTTAGGAGCTTTCACATCTTTGAGTGACCACTGTGCTTGTGTGAAGCTATAGGGAAGAGATACACACACAACAAGAAGCTGTATGAATATTCCTAACTTTTTGATCCACTCAAAATGGAAAAAGAAGGGGAAAAAACAAACTGCAAATTGCTTAGCCTGTAACTTAAAATATATCTAAGTGCACAGTCCCATAAACAGCTGTCTGAGACACAGGCAGGAAAAGCTTCAGTTGAAGGCCCATAAGATGCATAGGCATACATAGAATGCACACAAATAGAACTGCTGTTTTAATGCAAAATAAACTTTGAAGGACATCAGTAAAGGGCCGTCTAGTAAAAACAAAGGTCTGTGTATAAGACCATAAGAACACAGAAGTCAGTATAGTCTCAGGCCAAAAGAGCCTCCTCTTCTGCCCATGACCATGGCCAGTGCCAGATATTTGGAGAAGGATATGGAAAGGACAAAGAAGGAACCTTCTAACATACTTTTGCCAAGAAATGACCTGATGATCCTTGAGGTCACTTCCAACCTGGTAGTCTATAATTCTACAATTCTTTGGTCTTGTCCAATATCCTAGGAACCATCTTTTCAGATACTTCCTGAGTAGGAAATCACATAGACACTATTAAGGACCCATGGTGGACTTCTTTCAAATTATGTCTAATCTGTGTCTATATTTATATTGCGTGTTTCATATGTCCTTCATAACTTAATTACATGTGGGTTTTAACTTTCTATTTGGTATTTTCCCCTCGGATTTCTGCATTCCAAGGAGGAATGAGTCACAAAGTACAAGGTCCTTTATAGTGCTGTAGTTTCAATGAGAAGGAGATGATTTCCAGCTGGGACCAGAACAAGAAGTAATACATTTATCAAATGCTAAAATTATATCTGTCGTTGCATTACTTTCCTGGTTGTCCTTGGACCTGTTCTGGTCCTCACAGGTGAAGTGATAATGACTCCTCCTTTAACCTTATTTATGTTTCTGGTTCGTACTTTGCTTTCCCTACCAAGATACTGTTTGACTGGAACTGTCAAAAAGCCACGCTGGAGAAAGCAGTATCTTTATTTTAAAAAATAAAAATACATTATTTAGATAAGTAATTGTTTCAAAGTTTTGCTTTCCTAACAACTAGGGAGCACAACAGCACTATCCCTTATCCCTTATCCAACTGGATTCTTTCATGCTAGTTGTGTACCTGCATATCATTGAGTGCACAATTAATAACATTATTCAATTATTTCTGAAAAATTATATTAATCTTTACAAGGTTTTTTGATGCAGATTTGCAGAATTAAAACATTTTGAGTACTGTGACTCCATTGTATAAAATGACTTCCATAGAAAGCAAAGGGAATGAATCAGACTTTCTTCCATTTTCAAAGAACATATTTTTCTGAGACTCTTTTAGGAGGCACCAGGACAGAAAAGTTTGTTACAGTTCTTGCTTGCAACATTTCTTCTAGATTCAAAGCTAGTGTATAAAAATTCACATTTGTTCTTTCTTTGAGGTCTCAACATAAAGCCTGTAAGCTAGGATAGCTCAGGAAGTAAAATACAAATGTCATTCTTGTAGGGTGCATATCCTGGTCTGGGTTTACTTCATGGGGCTTTACAGTAATGCAGGGAGTGCCCTCTGAAAACATACGTAGTTGAGGCAAAAAATAATTTATCATTGCCATTTGCTAAGAAAACAGTGACAGAATTACAAAGAACATGAAGTCTTTGAGCATGCTTAGGTTCTGTGCATGTTTTGTTCCTTGAAACAGAGATCCACCCTTCCAAGGAAAAAAAAGTTCCAAACTGTAATGTTTTAGTTTGCTGGTTCATTAAGCAATATTTTTCTGATATGCTCTTGGAGAGTTTGTGTATCAGATGTAAGTCTTGTGTTGAGATAAATTGATAATCATCAAGGATTCTTTACGGGTTTTGGATGAAGTATTTTAAACCTAATTTTCCTCTCCAGCTGAGGCACTAGGCAACGAGCTTAGAGCTGAGGCTGCAATAGGTCTAGGTCATTGTGCCAGTTTCAGTGAATCTTCTGTGATTCCCAAACTTCACTAGGTTAGGGAAGTTTCTGAGACAAGGTGAGCTAAATGATAATTTGCCACTTCCAATAAAATCTCTAAGATGCAAAGCTATAATCAGAGATTGTGAGGCTGGTGACACACAGACATGTATATGTATATACAAACACAGACACAACACGGAATATTTCTTGAGATGCACATTTTGAAGTGTTTTGATTGTTTTTAAGATCTCATGTTCACCACAAGTATTCTTGTTTTTCACCTCAAAGAAGGAAGAAAGGCTGTAGTCCCTGTATCTTCAGTGGCTCAACTTGACATGAACAAGAGATATGAATGAGGGGTGAAAGGAATTTGAATTTCCTGCCTAGGCTTGGCTTCTCCTCGGGAACCGATTCAGGTGAGTGAGGGGTGGGTCAGGCTCGTTAGCAGGGGCTAGAGGAGGCTACATAAGGGCCTCCAACAGGAGTGGGAAATCAGGGGTGTGGTAGGGCAAACAGAGCGGACACAACCAGCTCTCCTCGCTGAGTTTAGTGGGGGTTGGGTTGTGTTTTGGGGTTTTTTTTGCAGGTTTTTTTGGGGGTTTTTTGTTTGGTTGGTTTGGTTCTTGGGGGGTTTTTTGGTTTCTTTGGT
>VXBX01004042.1:11373-29017 GCA_013400415.1 Scytalopus superciliaris
AACTTTTAATTCAGGATGCAGTTTCTCACCCCCATGATCTTTTCTTTAAGCTAATGCAAAATCTACAAGCATTCTCCTGTAGTTTTCAATAGAAATAATTATGTCTATAAGTAGTTTTTCTTTTGTTTGGATACATGTGATCTTCAGATTATCAGCATGGGAGTACATACATATATAAACAATTATATATGTAAAGTTTTTTTCTAATACCATCAAACAGTATAAACTCTATTTTTTTAGGTAAATAATAAACTGGTTGGAAATAGAATACTTTGTTTGACTTTCTTTCACCTTTTTTTTTTCCACCAGCATATAGTCATGTACACATTTAGTCCTTTCAAGCTGTCACATCTTCTCTAATTTCTGATCAGAATTCTTCACAAAGGAAGTGGATTTTTTTGTACTTGGAGATATTTCAGTACCATCTTGTACAATTGTTCCATATGTTAAACTGCAGTAATAACAGTCTTACTTGGAATGATAAGGTAATACTGTAGTTACCCTTTTAAGGAGCAGAGTTGTTAGGCCATTGTCAGCTACCAGCTGACTACAGTTTTGTGAAAGTTAACCACTAGCATGGAGGTTTTTTCAGTTCCCTGTTTTGCAGAACAACATTCAATATTATTTAAATGAAAACAATTATTTAAAACATTAGCGTTATAAGGAGTTGCGTGAAATATATTGGTACAAAGATTGAATAAGTTTTGTTGATTGTCAATCAAGTGCAACAAGACTGAGAATTTGTTTTCATGATACTTATTTGAACTAAATCCCTAACAAGACTTCTCTGCTAATTGGACTTAGCATTTATGTTGCTAAATGAGAAGCATTTTGGCTGCAGTATAGGGTGGTAAGACCTACCCAGTGGAATAAACAACTAACATCTGTTATCCTGTCCTGCTCCAGCTTGTCTTTTACCACTTAAGTACTTCAGCCCTAGAGTCAAGGTTATGGAATATGTGGTTCTCTGGCTATGATGCATGTATGTGAAAGGGATGAAATAACACGAGTAAAGACCAGCCAACCAGAAGATCTTTAGTGCAGCTGGTCCACTTTGCTTTAACCTCTCCAAGCCCTACAAATATCAAAATAAAAGCCAAGAGAAGGGTGTATATTTTATAGCAGTTGTCAACACTGCAATTCAAGTGAGCTTACAGTGGTCACCATTAAAACAGATTTGACATTTAACCACCTTTAATACACAGTGGTGTCTGAGAGACCTTGGTATTTCTTCATGTTCTGTGTAGAAATAATTGCTGAATCCCAGACAGGCTCTAGGTAAACAGGCTTCAACAGTAACTACTGTTACAATTTTGTCTGATGATTTTTGCTTGTCATGGTAAAAAACAGCAATGTGTTCAGTCAAAATTGAATATTTAGCCTTTTAAAAAAATTCTTGGTTTTAATGGTAGTAGACTTTCCTGCTGGCTTTGATTGTTTGTCTGCACTAGAGAATTCAACCTACAGCTATGCAATACAATTACAGGTAATATATATTGTTTCATACCTCTTGATTTCTGAATACAGAAACATCTCACATGATCCAGCATAAGTATTTTTAGGATGAAACTGTTATTGTTTTTTCCCTTTGTAAAACAGGTGTTGACCTCCAGCCTGGCCAAGTGGCAACAGGAGAAGGAAGATTTACAAGGAAAATTAAAGTTGAGAGAACATCTGTCTCAAACTGCTGGCAAGAGTGAAGCCACACCAGTTCCTTCGAAGAACATTGATTTAGAGGTGAAACAGCTGCAGTGCAAAATAAAGGTGACAGAACAGATTATCTAGTGCTGAGGATAATTTGTATGAACAGTAGTTCATAAATGGGTCAAGCAGACATACATATACTCATATGTGCCTATCATTTATATATCTTAGCCAATGGTTAGCAACTTAGGTGTTAGATTGCCTTCAATGGTAAGCAGAAATGTACTCATAAGCAGGAGAACTAGAAGTTACAATTTCTGCAGATAAAATAGGCTAGACAGGGTATCTTGCTGGATTTTCACACAGTGATTAAATACACCTCATGTTAAGGTGCTGTGGAATTGCTTCAATGAGTATTTTGTTGATTCCTTTCTTCCTTTAAGAAAGAGAAAAACAGTACAGCTTCTTGCTGCTAGAAGAAACAGCACAGTAGCAAGATGTTTGCCAGGGGATCAGCTAGAAGAAAAGGCTGTGTTACACGGGCAACAACACTGGCCCTAAATACTGGACTAGCTGTGCTAGTGCACAAGATGTGGGTAATGCTCAGACCTCTTAGCTGTTGATGGTAATCATGCTATTACAGATCTTGGCCATAGCATACTGGATGCATAACATCTAAATTCAGGGATTGATAGAGGTAGGTCACATTGATAAAGAGATGGGGCCAGCAGGGAGTAGCCATGAAAAGGCACATAAATTGACCTACTGTAATTATGAGAAAGAGATCTTGAAACCATACACACTGACTTCTTGGGTTGTTTTTAGATTTAGGATTGACTGATCTGCTTGTATTGCTGGTGAGTGGTAATTTCAGTTAATTAGGGTTGTACCTTTTAGATGACTATCTATCTTCATTATCCAGAAATCTAATAGTTATGATGCAAGTAAGAAAAACTTTAAAAATGGGGATTTATTTTTTAAAAAGTCTGAGAGTAACATCCATGCTAGAAGCCTACGTTATTTGTCCACTACATGTGAACAGCAAAATATATAGCTGAAAAATAAAATTTTTCTTTGTTTCTGTAGCAAAGGAAACATTTAGCAAGCATGGATAAATCTGATGTCAAAAATACTAGCATGACCTTTAATTCGTTCTTCAAGATATATTACACACATACGGGCCATTCACTTGAGAGTTGGACTTGATGATCCCTGCGGGTCCCTTCCAACTCAGACCATTCTGTGATTTTTAAAGAAAAAATATAGCATGTATGCAAAACTGTATTTAGAATGAAGATAGTCTGAGTAATAAAGTAAATTCAGTGGTTTCTGAACTAGGTGAGCATTTTGACTGTAAGGGCCTCAAAAACTACTTAAGTTTCTAAAATTCTAACTTTGTTGAAGGCTAATTTAAGTTCTTCAAGTAATTTTTTAGCAGAAGGATTTGGCAGAAGTTGTCAACTATTGTTCCAGACTATCTATCTTAGTTAAAAAGGAGATATAAAGTTATTCCCCTAAATGTCTGAATGTGTAAAGAGCTAAAGCTTTCCTTATAGCTCAAAATTTCAAAGTGTCTGGCTTTGTTTAATTTTTTTTCCTCAGAGCTGTCTTTGCAGTATTTGTTTATGTTTTATGTAATGACTCCTGGTATCTTTGCCAATAGAAAGAAATTTTTTTAAGTGTGAGTGGTGAGCTTGGAAGCAAAATACCACATACATATGTCTTTGCCTTTGAACATGTGCAGAGGCCCACCTAAGTATGGTGCATAAACCGTGTCTGGTGCATAAACTGTGTAACAGGGTGCTGTGCTTTACATTAATGAAGCTCAACCTCCACAAACAGGTCTCATGAAACTCAGGAATATTCTGCTAGCATACATAATTTTAACAATTTTCTGGTTATACCTCACATTATAATATTACTAAATAGACTAGACAAGTTATTAAGAACAGTATTTTATATCTAACAATGCACACAAGAATATATACTCCCCTTGAGGTGCAGAGAGTTATGTACAATACTCCCATTAATGTTAATAGATGTTGCAAGTCCGCACTGAGCAGAGAAATTCTCCTGAAGTATCTTTGTTTACTGCAGGTCTGATCTGTTTCCTTATTGTTTATATGTAGTGAATAAAAAGCTGTAGTACAATGTTGGAACCTGTATGCACATATGCACATATATGTAATTGTGCATACGCTTAACACGCATGTACCTTTTGGCAACACATTTTTCAGTTCTAAAATCTCTCTATGTGATGTGTTTGATCTGCCATTTTCAGCAACGTCATTCAGTGCAAATGCTCAGATTGCTAAGATGGCTACTTAGCTAAATTTCACATTTTTACTGCTGTAGACTGATTCTGTTGCTCTGAATGTAAATCTTGGGTAGATGATATGAATTTTTACATGGATGAATTGAGGCGCTATTTTCTTATTACTGTATACAATGAAGAATGGCCAACAACTGTGTAAATCTCCTTTACTGGAATTACATATCCCTGAGAATTAAGATCATATCTGCTTGTTACTGAAATGTAGAATTTGTATTAGTACAGACAAATGGAAATTACTTTGTCTTGTGCTTTGAATTTCAAGAGACCTAAAAACAAGCACTCATAGATTGTCTTGTATTTCTAAACGCAGAAGATGAAAGGAATTATTGTACATTTTTGCTATAAAGATGTAGGCCCCTTGTGCTGTAGAACTATACAATTCAAAACTGTAGTACAAATAAAGGTCCAATTTTACTTTTCTGTTGCCTTTTCACCTGGCCATGTCATGTAAGAGAAAAACATTGTCCTGATATGTGCACTGGCCTTGCAGGTGCTTTGGGGAATATCTATTAATCACATATTATTAGAACAATGGAAAATTACTGATTTTTATCCTATTTTCCAAGGAATGTACTTCTGCTTAAGTGTTTTTAGAAAGTAAGAATGCTTGTTTAACAGCAGTTAATTTCTAAGAACATTGATTAAATATGTGGAGGTTTACACAGCTCGTTATTTCAAAATTTACTGTTGAGTGCGATGATATTCAGTCTGGTTTATTTATATTTTAATATTTTCAATATAGAGTTCGAATAATGAAATCACTAAGCGATCGACCATCATCAAGTCACTAAAGAACGAAGTCCAGGAAAAAGAAGAGCGGATTCGGGAACTACAAGCGAAGTAGGGTCGCTCTTCTCTCCGTTGTGTTTGGTGCCACCCAGTGGCAGATGTAGAACTGCTGCAACGTTAACCTTTAGATTTTTAAGAGAATGTTGTATTCTTTTTATTGCAGTCTTGCAGACTGTTACAGAGGGGTTCTTAGAAACTGGAATGGTACATGCGAAGGTGTAGGGTTTTTTTAACTGACAAGTGACTAACTAACTACAGTATCTATACTGCAATAAGAATACCTTAAATCAAAATTCAGGCTCTAGAGTAGACCTTTTCACCCTTGATGTAAGTCAAAATTAATTCCTCAGCACTGTTAAACACAGTCTTTCAAATTCAGTAATTCTTTGCCTAGGGGCTAAGAGACATGTCAAGGTTCAGATGCTTAAACAAGATTAAATAGCTACTCTTATATTCATAAAAACGTTCAAAAAACCAGTCATATTTGTTTCTATTTAAATTGATTAAGGTTTACTACTCATTTTGAAATTCACAAATTGTTAAGTATGCAACTGAGATTTTTATTCTACCTATTTTGATATAATACTGTTCTTCAATTATATTACTATAAAAAGGGTAAAAATCTATTTGTGTATCTGTGAATTTCTTTCTGTCCCAGAATTTAATTCCTCTAAAAATTCTATTTTTTTTTAATTGTAGAAAGAATGCAGTTTACTTATCTGAAATTGGTTTGTTTAAAAAATAGACAACACTTAAAAATTATTGAATTACGCACATTGTTTATTTTCTGTTTTCTTTTTCCACCAAAAGATTTGAGATTTAAAATACTTCTTGGATTTCTGCTTTCTTTAAAAAAAATAGATACTGTTTTTTCATAAGGTATAACATATAATCCCCAAAATAACATTATTAATACAAAGGTGAAATAGATTGAAGAAAATTTTAAATGCACTGTTTTCCTGTTTTGTTCTTTTTTTGATATGGTATTAACCTTGTATTAACTGTGTTGTATTCCTGGACATATTACCATAATTTGTTTTACTTTCATTAGAAAAAAAATTCAGATGTCTGAACATACTCAGGTATTGCTTGTATTGTATGTAAAATATTAATTTGTATCATAATAGTGGAGGCACTGTATAAGGCATAATCCTCTCATTGAACAGATTACTTTGTAATATGTTAAAATTTATTTTTATTTATTTGAGACGTTTCTGACAAATGCTGATGTTATTTCTAGGTTTTGCAGTTTATATCATCTGGCATACAGGGATAGAGATTTTTCATCTATTTCTGTGTATTACTCAGTTGGATGAAAGGAGAGTTCCCCATTTCACTTTCTTTTGAAAAACATTTTATACGAAATCAAGTTTGAATGATTGCTTGAGACATCAAAGGAATTTAATTAGCTAAATTTTGCATGCTCAGCAGGTTTCTTTTGCCTTTTTTTGATAACAGTTTAAAAATTACTGTGATTTCAGTTCAGCAAGCAAAAAGCAAATCACAAATATATTACATATTTAGAAATAGGTCTGTTTCATAAGAGTCTAAAACTGGCTTCAGTAGTTGAGGATAGGGTAAATTGCAAAAATTGCAGCAGCTATTGTTTAAAAAGATATTCTAAAGCTACAGGAATCATAGTTTGACTACTGTATTTGTGCTTTCTAGTTGCCTATTAACAAAAATTTTCGAAGTGTCATGCAGTCTGACTTCTTCCCTTGTAGAATTTCTCACTTGGAGAGGGACCTTAATACGAAAAGACATTTGATAGAAGACTTAAGGTCTCATCTAAAAGCCAGTCAAGAAAATGAGAAAACTTCAAATGAAACATTGGAAAGTCTTCAGAGAAAGGTACTTCTTTCTTGCTGTTCCTAGATTTAGGTAAAACAGAAGCTGGTGGATTTACAGTAGTTATTTCAACGCACTATACATATTAAATCAATATATTGCTTTAAGCAAACAACATACAGTTAATTTAAGAGTGTAATTCCCTCCACTATAATTTGTATGAAATCAGTATATGGTGATAGCTTGAATGGATTCAGCATAATTTAATGTATCTTCATTAGAGGTGTAATTAAATATTAAAGTATTCAGGACACACAGTTGCAAGGATATGCTGTAAGTAGTGGGATTTAGTATTATGCACTGTAAGTTCATAAAATATAGTAGACCTGAAACAAGGGCAATTTTACATGACATATGCTAATGAAGTCCATGTGTCTCTCTTGGCTATAGTAGTTAAATGCTTTAATATGTTAATCTGTTTTCTGCTGCAGTGTTATGAATGATTCACAGTTCTTAATGTAATTGTATCTGTGTAGGTAACCCTTGACTTCTATAGCGATTTATTTCCTGCAAAATTTTAGGACAGTTTTGCTGAAGGTAGGAGAACTTGTATATGATTTGGCATACTTCTATGTTATCCAGATGATGTATTGCCCTTCGGTCTTTAATGACAGGAAAAGATTATGCTCTTTGTTTGTCTGTGAGGTTATGCAGCTTATGACCCTAAACTAGAAATAAACAATTTTCCAGTTTGCTTTTGTTTGCCTAGAATGCAGGTTCTTGCTGAATGCCAAGCACCATCTCTGCTTGCAGTCGTATAGCACTTTCAGCTCTAAAGACAGCTACTGTCTTACCCTACATGCCAAAGATAAGGTGTTACTAAGAAATCCACAGCCAGAAAGTGAGCAAGGGAGCTAAAGTATGACATGACAGAAATACTTGGGTTTGGTTTTAGATAAAAGATTTAGAATGGAATTATGTGATTTAATGCTTTTCTTTGAGTATTTTAAGCACTTGCATTTCCAGAGAGTCAAATCCCGTACATTATTTTGATTATTCTATGTGGAAAATCAGCTTGATAAATTTTACATTATCTTCAACAAAAGATCAAAGAAATTCCCTGTTACTCAATATTGTCAGGAAAACTTTGTGATAAATACTATCAGGATAGCTGAATGATTTTTAGGAGCATTGATCTCTTTCATTTTACCCTAAATCAGTGTTTGCATTAGAAGCTTTACAGACTTACAACATGTAGACAGTTGTTTTCTCAGCTGAGTCTGAATGTGTATTTTTACCTCTGACAGAAGAAATGAGTGGCAGTTGTGGATGGCTTGCAAGTACTGTAACTCTATAAATATATATAAACAAACAGCTCTGCAGATGAAGAGTAACAAAATTGTGTGTAAACTGATCTCTGTCACATCAGCAGTAAATATTTGTTAAAGACTGTGATTTCAGAAAAAAGGTACTTCAGTAAAATTATTCATATGGTAAAGGTAGGTTGGTTTTGATTTTATTTTAAAGTTTTATATCTTGATAGTCAATGCTCTTGACCTTTCATTATTTCAGGTAAAGGCGCTGGCTGAAGGCTGTTCAAGCAAAAAAGCTTCCATTGACTCACTGAAACAAAGACTTAATGTAGCTATGAAAGAGAAGTCTCAGTATGAACAGATGTATCAAAGGGCTAAAGATGATTTGGAGAAAAAGGTATAATTAGAGTTGTGATGGCTGCACTGTGGAACTTTTTCATACCTTACTTTCAAATGAAAGTTGCAAGGTCATCAGCTTAGAGTTTTTAAATACAGAAAGGAAGAAAAAAGCAGAATAATAGTAATCTTTTTCTCACATCTAAATGAGTCACATCTCTGAAATTTAGATTCTGAATCATGGACACAAGGACTGAAAACGAAACTACTTTTTGCCATGAAATTACATTTTATGTGTTGCAAGTAGAATATTCTGTGATGTGAACTATGGTGTGGGAGGTTGGTTTGTTCGTTTGTTTGTAATCTACTATACCTCCTTATCAGCCTTCATAGAACTGCTGTGTCTCTGTGGATGTATTTCAGGATATCAAGCTTACTGAACTAGAGAGCAAAATGACTGAGACTGAATGTGCTATGATTGAACTTGAGACTGCTGCATCTGAACAGCTACACAGCTTGGCTAAGCAGAGTGCACAGGCTTTGGAAACAGTTCAGAAGAAGCTGCTGCTCACCAGTGACAAAATAGAAGAGTTCAAGACATTTGTGAAGGTTTCAGTTTTTATTTTCTTTGAGTATTCAAAGATGTTTTTGATTGAAAGCGAAGTGTAAAACATTAGCAGGGCTAATCTTTGTGCATTCCCAGTTCTGGAGAAATCTTTGTAGTTCCTGCAGTGGTCTTATATGAGGTCTGAACTGGTCTAAATAAGCAGAAAGAATCAGGGTCTCTCTCCCAGACTTCCAAAAACTTCAGGAATTTCTATTCATCATATTTCTATATATGGCTGCCATCCATATACTTGTTCCCAAGTGCTTAGTTTTATATCAGATTGCCCTGCAATAAAAAAAAATCCTGATACATTTAATATAATAATTCATATCTGTTGATTGATGTGAATTACCTCTATATGCACGTTCTTCTTGTTTTAGAAATATTGAGTAAGGAATCCTCTATATTGCAAAACTGAAAGCATTTTGAAGAGCAGTATATAGAATATTGTTTCCTTCTTTTGGCTAAATACTTGACAAACTGCTACAGTGCATCATGCAACAGTCTGGTCTCTGGTGTGTCTCTGGTGTGCCTCTGTGGTATTACACAGATTGCTTTGTCATAATCAGTGCAAAGCTTTACTGAACAGACTAATCTGTGTTTTATAATTTCATATTTGAAATACAAATATTATTTATTTTTCTGAAATATTCCCCACATAATTAAGAACTATAATGCCTATTCAGTATGTATCTATCTTGAATACATAGCATCTGAGGGAATGGCCTGAAGTTGTCTCAGAGGAGGTTTAGGTTGGATATTAGGAAAAGATTGTTCACCCAGAGTGTGTTTGGGCTTTGGAAGAGGCTCCCCAGGGAGGTGGTCACAGCACTAAGCCTGAAGGAGCTCAAGGCATATCTAGATGATACTCTCAGGCACATGGTGTGATTCTTGGGGTTGTCCTATGCAGGACCAGGAGCTGGACTCAATGACCATTGTGGATCTCTTCTGACTCAGAATATTCTATGAAACTATGATTTTATTAATTTAGCATATATCTACTATATACTTACTTTCAAATCAGGCCACAGCTTATTAACCCATTAAACAGATCCACTTCTCTACTGTTCTTCTGTAGAGAGGAGCTGCTTTCAGGCATGTTTTGGCAAGTTTGATAGCATCCAAGGTAAAGAGCAATGGTATTTTGTAGCAGTACATATAAAATGAAGGCATATATAGTTATCTCTTCAAGAATAACTTTCAACTCTATATTGAAAACTAGTAACTTAAATACTTGTGCGTTCTATCTTCTTTCCGTCATCGTCAGATAATCAAAGTCACTCTACATGGCAGTTTTCAGACCTTTAGCATCTGCCTGTTTTCCCAAGTTTGTCAATAATTAGAAGATGAGAAAGTAAAATATATTCTGTCTTAAAAGCAACTGCAATGAGAAAAATCACCTATTAGCAACTATTATGATAACTTTATTCATTGTTGAATNTCTTGCCTCGTTAAAAAGAATATGCATGCATATTTCAAGTAACACTTTTGCTGACTACTCTTCCTCTGCAGAAAGATGTTTTTGAAAATGAAGATTCTGTTTATAAGTCAATTATTGATGAATAGGGAGTTCATAAGTAGACTAATTTGCTTAGTTAGGTGCTAAAATCAGATTTTATTCACGGAGTAACACTGTAAAAAAAGGTCATTGAAAATTCTTGGTGTTTCAGTGGAATTGTGCAGTATATCAAGTAAATCCTGTTGAAATACGTCTTGTGTACCTGATGTTATAACCTGCATAGGAAGATCAAAGTATTGTGATAATACTTACTGTGATAAGTAGCAGTAGTCCTTCCTGCACCAGCTCTTCCTTTGAAATCTGGTCTATTTAATTTCTACTCTCTTCTTCCAGGTAGCTGTCAGTTTTCCCCTGACCTTGGTTCTCACTCCAGTTTCAGTAACTCAAGTAATTTTTTCTGTATGGAGATCAGGCTTCACCTGTATCTCACTTAAACAGGCTAATATATTTGTACGACCCTCTTACCTCTGTCTGCTATTCTGATTGCTTCATAAGCTTTACTTGTTTTTCAGAGTGCAGTTGTAATATTTTCTTTCATAAATTGAATGCAGTTGGTTTTTCTACCCATTCCTCATCTGTTGGGACATTATATAGTTCTTTTTTTAACAGAAAACAATTAAATTATTTCAGTTGCTAATTAATAGTTGGAGCTATTAATAGGACAACAGAGGAACTACAGAGAAGAGGGTGTGACTCTTTCTGTTTATAGTGGACAGTGTTACTTGCCTTTAGAGTTAGTGATAACACAGCACCATATGATCTTGGAGCCATTTGGGTCAAGATACTAAGTTACAAAATCTGGGGGCGTGGTTGCTGGTAGAAGTCCAATGTGCATCACGGAATCACTTTAGAGAATGAGATGAGTTACTAGATGAGCCCGAATTTGTAATATACAGTAAAATGGTGCCTTGGATGCACCCCAATTTGGGACCCTTAGGCAATGAAATAAAATAGCTAGATTGCAGCATCTAGTAATAGTTTCTAAAAATTGTGCAAGAAATAATTACAAACAAAAGTTACTGTATTCAGTATGTTGAAAATCATTATTGGACTTATTTTGATGGGAACATGGTATAGGGTTCGGGTGTTATGTCCTGAATTATTTTCAGTGGGAACCAACGGTGCACCTAAAATAGGTTGATTCAGAGCATTTAATTTATTCCAAGCTGTTATATGGAAGACATAGGCTAGTAAGAAATATTAATAGAAATTGTGGACTGTAACAGTTTATTAAGTAACCAAAAAAACACAGTTCCATAATTAGAGAGTAGCTCCTTATAAATATCTATTTCAGTTTGATAGGAAAGGCAACAAAATATTTAGAAATAAACAGGCAATATAAAGGAATTGGAAAATGAATTATAGATAACAACCTGAAAATATGAGCAACAATAGACCATAGAGGATGGAGAAGAGACTAAAGAAATCAAAGGAAATCTGTGCGTAGCAAGTCCAGGAATACAGTAAACGGGCAGTATTTAAAAAGGTACTACTAATAAAGTAGCTATTACAGGGTGGATACAATCTATTATTAGATAAAACAATTCTGTAATTGTGTAAAGATACATGTCTTGCATGAATATTTCTATTTTGTGGTCTGGAATGAAGTAGGCTGATGTTTTATTAAGGTGTTGCGACATTCGTGCTCTGCTAGTAGCCAAGAGAAGATTTGAAATATTTAAGTAGTATTTTTAATTTGAGAATTTCTATAGCTAACAACTTTATAGTGCTGGTTAAGAAATTTCTTTTTCTTGCTGATCCTCATTTTGAAATGTATTCAATGTTAGTATATATATATATTGCAACACTGCCTTGAGTCTAAAAGAATGATAATATTGAGTCAATATTCAGAAAAGGCAGTATTTTAAGTTCATTAGTCTGACCTCATTTCTGGGTAAAATACTGAAAATCTGATGTGAAATTCAATTATTAAAATATTAAATCATAGGAGTCTAGTTGCCCTTCTTAGAATGCCTTTGTGGAAAATAAGTTTCATTGAATAAATGTGATTTTTTTTCTTGAAGACAGTACAAGTCAGTTGATAAGGGTTACTATTCATTTTAATATACTGTTTTTTAAGATATCTGACCTACTATTGAGACATTCAGATAAAAAATGTAGGTTATGCAATATCAATAATGTGTTAAATGGTTTAAAAATAGCCCATGCAACTGATCTGAAAAGTAAATCTTAAAATACAGGTGTTTTTTAGAGTTCCGTAAAGATCAGAGCCAATCTTAGTTATTAAGTATTTTCACAAAATTCAAATCCTAATAAAATTTGTCCATGACATTTATGAAGACTGAGAAATAATAATGAAAGTAAGGCTGTAAGTATAATGTCAACTAGGTCCAATAAAACATTTTTATTACAGAAGAATGCAGACTACCTGTAAGAGGGACCAGGTGGCTCTGACAGTACTTCAGATGCCTTTTCTAAAGCTACATGTTTTATTTCCATCCACCTTCCATCAGCACCATAAATTCTCTTTTAATCATGCACTGAATTTCTATGGTGTACCTTTGTTCAGGGTTTTCTATAACATGTGTTGCACTATCAGATCATTGGATGGATCTTGCCAGTTATGTGCAGCACAGGAACTGGAGCAAGATATTCTTTCTTGTGTTTGTAGTATTTCAAGAATTCATGCAGAAAACAGCCATTGAATAAAGTTTAAAAACTGCTATTAGACTGCTTCACTGGATGTCTATTGAAAATGTGGTACAGCATGTTAGTTTGCTATGAAACTGTTCAAAATCCTGCATGAATTCTGTTCTCCTGCATTAATGCAGTTTGGGGTTTTTTTTGCTCAGCTAGACTGACCCTTGTAGGTTCAAGACTTGGTAGTGTTTTCTGTCCATTCAACTTGTACATCAGCAAAACTTGTTTTTAAAAGTTAGTCTGCAGTGATGGCACCTGCCTGCGTATGAGAATATCAGAGCTTTTCTGACCTTGAGGAAGATGTTTTGATAAGGCATCTATATTCAACTGTGGGTGTAATAAATAGGTGATGGCAGCTGAATGCTTTGAAATCAGCTAAGTGCATTTCTCACTTCCATAATGCCTTTGTCATTTGGGACTTTTGTGCTTTCTACAGAGGATACCCACTGGAGCACAGTGCACATCTGGTATGTTCTGGCATTGTTCTTGATAGGTCTCCAGTACAACCATCTGAGAGAACTGACTGCCAAAATCAAGACCCACGGCAGTTTACTTGGCAAGCTTAATGGATCTTTGTGGTATCTAGCCCTCACCCTCTTAAGACATCTGCCCTCATTTTGGCGACTCAGAGCAGAGCTTAAGCTAGGTGCATTTCTCCCTCGCTCGGTTGTTTGACATACAGCTGTGTGCAGCCATATGTGTCAGAGGACTTATTTTACCTCTGCTTGGCCAAGTAATGTTCTGCCAGTTATTTACCATTCAGTCACTTTGCCTTGTATCCCACTATATGTCAGTCTTTCTTACCTTTCTGCAGTTTATCTTGAATACAGGCATCTGTTTTGCCATGGCATATTTTCTCACTGCTATCTTGGGCTGCAGTTCAAAATGTGGGTAAGTAAGTAAAATAAGTGATTTAACACTTCCGTTAGAAGTTCCACCCCAAAGTGACACTCACTGTTCATTTCTGCCTTTATGAAGCTTACTCCCTCCTCCATTTAGGAAATGTCATAACAGGCTTGATATGGGTCAGTTGTGAGCTAGTCCATGAAAATTCAGTTAACCTTTTAAAAACACAGAACACTAGCAGGGACAGGTTTACATGGTTGCAGGCTAGAGATGCTGGGACTGCCCCTAAGTGACAGTGCTAATTGAAAATGTTACATGAAACTTCTTTTGGTTGCAAAGAATAAATAATTAATGACTAGCCACTTTCACTTCAGCGATTCCTTTTATTTGGCAGATTTCTGTTATTTATCATCGATGTCTTTTTCTCTTGAACTGTTCTGCGTTGGTGAAGATAAAGCATTGCTAGGAAACATGTTCTCAGTATGGCTGTGTGCAGATGATGCTCTTTATCTAAAAACATTTAAAAAAAACCCAAACAAAAAAACCAAACAAACAAAAAAAACAAAACACAAAAAAAAACCAAACTAAAAAATAATTAGACATAATTGGTATTTGGGCAATATTCTGTTGGTTTTTATCAGCTCCTTTACAACACAAGAGCAACACAAGTACATTGCTATCACCTGTAGTTCCAGCCACAGAGTCAATTTTTTTGCATAAAAGGAAATTCTTGCAGGGGACCCTCAGAATTCTCCAGTTATGTTGAGACAGTAAGAAATATTCTTTATAGAGCATTTCTGTTGCTGAATGTATTCTCAAATTCTGTGGATTCAGTTTTCTTGGCAGTACTACTGCTCCAATTCCTTCCAGGCCCAGGATGTGCAGAACAGATTTTTTCACATGGCTACCCAGATCAGATGTGGAATGTCCATTTGTTTCTTTATCTGGGAAAAAAAAAAACAAACCTGCATAATGGGTAATTGTAAAATTCAGTAACTGGCAGTGCTGTTTGACCAAACAAAGGTTTCTTCAGTGAGTCACAGGGACATTTTGCAAACAACAGCAGATAGGATCACATAAATCAGCACTGTCAGTTTTGATTTGAAAGTGGACACCTTTAATATGACTTCAAGTTGCTAGAAAATTTTCCCCACTGGGAACACTTGAAAGCCAAAAGATAAGTATATTTCATTTATTACACTCCGAACTGTCAACACTTTACCTAGAAAAGTATACCCAGAGTGATTATTTTGTATTGTGTGGAGTAGATGATGAGTCTGCCAATCTGTGTTCAATCAGAATCATCATAATACTTGGTTTCAGGGATGTGTTCCAGCATGATGAGAATCAGCAGTCTTATTTGCAGAATACACATCTTAAAAGGTGGTATCCTATAAGCAAAGCAAAATTTGTGTAACTGAGTAGATCTCACCATTAAAAAAAAAAATCAGGCATTTACTGCTTCTTTTTCAGTATGTGTGTTACTTCGGGGAAAAAATGAGAAACACAGCTTTTATTATGAAATACCAACCTTTCTTGGTTCTTAGAAGAAATTGGTGATAAATTAAGCTAATCTCCATCAGGATTACTCTGCATCTGGGATTTAGGCAAATTGAATCAGAGGCCTGAATAGTGACAGTGAATATCTATTAGACTGTAAACAGAATAATAGGCCTTGTGAATTTTAATGAATGAAGTGAATGACTGAATTCTTACAGTTTACAGAAGGCATGTGGCTAGTGATGCATACAGTGTGTCAGGAACAGAATATAATGTATATGTCTTAATGGATAAAATCTTGATAAATAAAAAGCAATAATAAAGAAAGATTTTGCAAAGCTTTTTCTTACTCTACTTTTTCTTTGCTTCTTAGACTTAGGATAGCACTTCACTTTGTTTTTTTGACTATGATAGGTAAAGATCATAATAGATGTAGCTTAAAATATATTAAATGGTTTTATATCCTACTTTTTATATAACTCTCTATTAAGGATTTAGTGATGTTGATTTAAATTTTTCAATCTATGTAACCAAATTGTAAGGCATGTCAGGTTTTTGTAGTTGCGCATATATGTCTCATGGAAAGTTTCAATGCATATCTGACTTACACAGGTGATTTTGTTGGTATTAGTGCTACTTGCATTTTTCTTACAGTGCATGAGAACCATTCTCACAGACCATGACTCTGTAATGGTAGATAGTGTGTGAACAGATCTAACAAACTTGAGCCAAACAGGAAACTGTTTTCACTAGCTTGCAAAAAAAATTCCTTTTCAGACTCAGGAAAAAAAACACCTAAGTTTAACAGAGAATGAGACAGAGTCAGCTGGAAGCTACCTGGAGAGTGTGCACTGCACTTCCTGAAAGGATCTAGATCCACCTGGGATTCCTTTAAATGGATTAGAGAGTCTTCTGCTTAAAGCTCTGACTCGGCTCTCTGTTGGAATTAGAAAGATGCCTGGTTTCAAGATAGTAGCCAGTTTGGTGTCTGAAAGACAGAAACAAGGTTGACTGGAAAAAGGGTAACTGGAAGACTTCAGGGATGGACATTCAGTATGTATTAAAGGCTCTGGGCTTGCAGTGATTAGAAAGCCTTTTGACAAAATAACAGGAAAAGCAGCAAAAATTGGAAGGGAGGAGAAAGGTCTCCAGTAATGATTTATTTAAGAGTTCATGTAGACATAATTGTTTCATATATGTCGATCAGATCACTAAGAAAGTGAGCTGAAGCTGGGTGAACAGAAAGTACTCATATACAGAGTCTTATGAAATCTCTACAATAATTCAGAAAGTTAGGAGTTAAGGAGATTCCCCAAGGTAAATGCCAAGAGAGCTTCAGAGAAGTAGGAAGAGCTCTAGGAGTACAGATTCATTACAAAATCTAATAAATTACAGTATTTTAAGAAAACACTGTTGATAAGTTTTTGTTTTTTTAATAAATTTTTTAGGAGTTTAAGTAATGGCAGAGCTGATCTCTTAAATTAGATTTCAGACACATTTGTTTCAGCAGTGCAGTGGTCTTAGAGCATCTGATTTAATAGTTCTTGTGCTTTTTGTGTGTTTCTGCAGAAAGACAGCATAAGCTTAGAGGCTGAACCGAGTGTCAAGAAATCACAGTGCTCTTCACACCTTGGTCACTGACCTGCTGTGTGACCTTTGGAGTGTTGTTTCACCTCAGTATTTTTTGGTCTGCCCTAAATACCTTTTTTTGCTACGTCCGGTACAACTGTGCTGACTTTGTTTGCCCTAACTGTTGAAGATAATAAACTCTCTGAGAACCTAGGCATCTCTTGCTACACGTGTGATGTTCTAATCTTCGTCAGTGCCTTTTTATTTCTCTGTGTAAATAACTGTAATATATGATGTTTTAAAGGAATGATGGTAGTTTTGCTAGCACCTGTGTAAATCAGAGGCAATTCTTTTAAAACCAAAGAATTTACAGCAGGCAAAAAATTAATGTAAATGAGATAGGATTTAAAGGCTGAAGTAAATAGGACTTTAAATTATTATTATTGCCCATTTCACATAAATAGAATTTTAGAAACCAATATATTTTGACAGAAATATTCTGCCCGTCCTCCAATGCTGATTATACATATTGCAACTCATTCTCTGCTATAAGGAAAACTATTATTTTTAACTTGTTATAGGTCACAAAACATGGTAATTGTGCTGAAAACCTAGCAACAGTACAATGAAAACTATGGAGTGTTTGCTGATACTTAAAAACCAGCATCAGTCTGAAAACATTTGGGTCTACAATTTACATTTTTGACAGTCCTAATGCTTAGTGTACAGGAGAGATT
>VXBX01004042.1:33560-51293 GCA_013400415.1 Scytalopus superciliaris
CAGTCAGTTTGCAGATGATGCCAAGTTGGGTGGGAGTGTTGATCTTCTGGAGGGCAGGAAGATGTGGACAGGATGGATTCATGGTCCGAGGCCGATGGTATGAGGTTCAATACAGTGAAGGGATGGGTCCTGCCCTTGAGTCACAGCAACCCCATGCAATAATGCTACAGGCTGAGTATGGAATGGCTTGAGATCTGCTTAGCAGAAAGGGACTTGAAGGTGCTAGTCGACAGTAGCTGAACATGAGCCAGCAGTGCCCAGGTGGCCAAGGAAGACCAATGGCATCTTGGCCTGTACCAAGCATAGTGAGTCCAGCCAAACTACAGTGTTGGAGCATGTCCAGAGAAAAAAGACTGGTGATGGGTCTGGAGCACAAGTCTGATAAGGAGGGAGGTGGGAGTTTTTAGTCTGGAGAAAAGAAGTCTTAGGGGTGACTTCATTGCTCTCTACAACTACCTGAAAGGAGGTTGTAATGAGGTGGGGCTTGCTCTCTTCTGCCATGTCTCAAGTGAAAGGCCCAGAGGAAATGGCGTTAAGTTGCACCAGACAGGGCTTGGATTAGACACTGGGGGGAAAAGAAATCACTGAAAGAGTGGTTAGGCATTGGATTAAGTTGCCCAGGAAGGTGGTGGAGTCACCATCTCTGGAAGTGTTCGATAGGCATCTGGATGTGGCACTTGGGGATATGGTTTAGGGGAGATTATGGTGATGATGAGTTGCTGGTTGGGCCAGGTGATCCTGAAGGTCTTTTTCAACTTGATGATTCTGTGATTCTATGATCTCAGCTAGACCCAGGACACTGTTACTGCTATTGTACAAAATGCAGTAAAGTTTAAAATTATCCATAACTCATGTGAGTCACAGCCTCTGCCATGAGATCTGTACCAGTGCAAGACTGAAGTCTGGCCATACATAGCTACAGTGCTAGCTAGCATCAGACTTTGGTTTGTCTTGGGGCCATTAAGTTTTATTATGCTGCAAACAACAACAATAAAGTGTGTAAATTAACATGGTAATTACAGGAAAAAAATTTTAGGCATTGACTCCGTCATATGACATTACTTGGGGCCATTAATCAAATTGTGTCAATTCCAGGATCAATGAGTGTCAGTGTTTTGTGATGTAAAGACCTTATTAATAGTATGCTGTCATGGTCTTTGCATCACTATGGCTTCTTTGAGTGTTTAATTAAATACAACCTTTTAATTGAAAAAATATCTTTGTACATCTCAAAATTGGCAAAAGATACAGTGCTAAGAAGCTATTACATGCTGAGACCAAAATTGGAAACAATATATTATCTTAAGAATGAATATTTTGGGTTGTGAAAATAAAGTAAAAGCCTTATAGGGGAGATATTTCAGAACTCTATGCAACCCAGCATATGTAATATATTCTGTGTAACCATATGGAGTTAGTAGATGATTCAACAATTAAAAAGGGCTGGGAACTTTTAGGTCATGCTGTTAGAATTTTAAGCTTTTTTTTTTCTAGTCAGATTAGTAGTAATTGCACTCGTCTGACAAGATGTGTTGTAGATTTGTTTCAGGAATTAATCAGGAATTCCCATTCTAGTTGGCTGGTAGCAGCTAAGTGTGTCCCACAGGAATAACTCTGATGGTAACATCTAAGTTGAGAAAATGGCTTTACTAACAAAATATGCTCTAGATTTGACACCAAAGAAAAACAAAGAGAAAATATCAAATCCTAGTAATACGAGTATTAATAAAGGCATTGTTATACGTCAATACAGTAACGAAGTCATATACTGGATTGATTTCATTGCAGGCAGTTTGTATCACCTATGTATGCTTATAGGTTTAAAATTAAACAATTTTTAAATGCACAGGGGGAAATGTTTTAGTTCAAATCCTACAATTGGCACCAGAATGTGTTGGATCAATTTTGTAATCAAAGAACAATGTTATATTGGCTTCAGTATGCTCACCAACAAAACCTGTGTTGCTTAACTCTTAAGCTTTTGTAATTTTCAGTTTGGAAACGGGTCCCTTCCTAACTAAGACCTGTGTGGCTTGACACTGAACATTTCTGTACTGGACCATGAACTGACATATAAATCAAATCACTAAGAAGTAAACAATTTGGCACATGAATACATTAGTATATGACAGACGAGGGAATATAAACAGAAAAGGCAACTTAAAATCATAGGGAGGCTATAATTTTTTAAGGCACTTATGCAGCGAAAAAATGTATATCAAAACATTATTAAAACTTAATAACGTGAAGAGTTTCAAAAATAGCTAGTCTGTCACAGTCCAATTTGAAAGTACATAAAGCAGCCTTATTTTTCACATATGGTTTGTGTTTCACATATGCTTTAGTGTATTAGAACTGCTCAAGGGAAAAAGAAATTGAAGTGCAAGTCCTCCATATGTATGACCTACTGTGATTATATATAGAGTGTGCTTATATACCAAAATCTATTACTTGTGATTTTCTCTGTCTTTGATTTTTGTTTAAACTTGCTTTTTCTTTTTTTATGTTTGTTTTGGGTTTTTTGTTTGTTTATTTGTGTTGCTGTTGTTGGGGGGGTTTGTTTTGCTTTTTGTTTTTTGTTTGGGTTTGTTTCCTTTTGGTTTTTGTTTTTTTTTCTTTTCTTCTAAGTTGCTGCTATAAATTCTTCAGTGTCCTTCTGGTACCTTCTTTTCTGGAACTGTGGACTAAAAAGCAATCACAGTGGAGTTGCAGTTTCTGGATTCCACTGCTGCTACCAGCTTGTTCGTTCATCATGAACGTCCTTTTGGAGTTTGGATACATCAGCAACGTTCAGCTAATAATATCAAATGATTACTGCCTGGGAATGTGTGTATGTTGTCTCAGGTATTCTTGTTAATGTTTAACTTTGTCTATTATGCTTTTTGTTTTTCTGTGTTTTGCTGTTTATCGTGATTTGTAGTCTTTCCATGTGGATATGCAGTTAATTTCCTTGATATTTTGCTCCTTTAATTTACATTTCCTCTTTTCACCAGGATACAAGTGTGCATCTTCTGGACATCACTTATATCTGAGAGAGATCTTTTAAAATTTGAGAAGCTGATTCAATTTGGTTGAAAAAGTAAAGTTTAGTTTATTTTTCCATTGTCAAACATATCTCCTACATGTCACAGAAACTGCTTTACTGTTGGACCATTTCAAATGTTACAAAAACGTGTGATTTAACTGTATTTTTTTTTCATGGTGTGTGCTTTTCTATTTGGGGCTCCCTCTTCTCCTGGTCTGTTTCCTTCTATAAGCTTGATCCAAGTTGCCTAGCTGTCTGCCTGTAGCATTTCAAACTTCTTGATTCCTCTCAGCTCTGCACTTGCAGACAGGTCTGTGTACAAAACAGTTTGTTGGAAATATTGTAGATGGAGGGTCCCACATTTAAATCAGAAAACTGAACAATTTTTATTGTACCTCCTCTCCCCAGATTTGTGGGTAATTTTATTAATTACATTTTATTAAATACATAAAAATGTGAAGCTGGGAAGTAATAAAAAAAAAGAACAAATCTTAGAATCAGATGAATCTGCTGTGCTTTCTTTGAAATATATCAGCAAATGCTCTCAAATGACTGTGTTTTGAATACACTAGAGGCTGTAGAGTACTTTACCCAAAATGCCAATAAACAGGCTTCATAATTCTGCCGTCAGTTTCTGTGAGATGAAGGCATTCTGCAGAAAAAGAATTTTCGGGAGTTAATCAGCTGCTGGTGAGATATAGCTTAATAAGCTGAACCTCACACAGTATGATCAAAAGAAAATCTTATTCTCTCATTTGAAATTCAGCCAAGGTGTCTGTGTTGACAATTGCAGTTCTCCTTGAGTCATGGAAGTTGAATATGCTAGGAGAATCTTCTGACAATGAGTTACCACTCTTGTTTCTCAGTCATCCATTTTTGAATAAAATTGTCTTCCTCAGCTTTTGACAAAATTCTGTTGTGGTAGTTGCATAAATATTAGACTAAAATAACTTCAGTTATACAGCTGATGATTTATACTAATGCTTCGTGTTATTTCACTGAACCNNCGAATAGGAGAGGTAGGAACATGAAGCATTGATTCTTTGCTGTGTGGTATGGCTCACATTCAGCTGTGGAAAGTGTTATTGAAACTTGGTTACTTGTGCGGTGTTGGGGAACAAAAAACAAAATCAGGTTTGGATTCTATTCAGGTTTCATTCAGGTCAACGAAGGCTTTTCAGCAGGATGTTTCATGCTGTTTATTTTTTTCTGCTTTTAAATAAACAAAAAAGAGTGTCCTCACCCCTGCTGGATTTCTTCTTTCTCTTTCACTGCAAGTAAAATTTTTAGTCGTAACTTCACCAGCAGAAATGGGACCTAAAATTGAGGCTTCTGTTGATACCCCTGCTACAGACCTTGTCAAAGCCAGGGTTAAAGTGCGATTACTGTGGTTCTGGTCTGGCAGCTCAGGTGGTATCTGTGTAAAACAGCTACCAGAGCACTCTTGCAAAGAGACTACCTGGCCTGACCAGGACATTGGTAGGGCCACCTGCATAGAGAATTGCAAGCCTTGAATAGTAATACAGTGGAATTCTGTGCTCCAAGGTTATGCTACTTATCAGCAATGGATTACTGCTACTGTGATAATTTAAGTTGCAGAAATTATGTAGGGAAGAATTGGTAGCCAGGATAGTTTGAGTTCTCATTGGGAACCAATATTTCAGGTTTTGAATAAAGAGGCATACTGGTGTTTCTGCATGCAGTGAAGTATCAATTACCTTTTAAAAAAAAAAACAATCTCCATTTGACCACAGTAAAGCCTGATGTTTCTGTTTTTATTTCAAGAATGTTTCTGGTAGACTGGGTTAGGAAAGGATTTTGATTGATTCTACGGAATCTGCTTTGTCTTACTACTGATGGCATTATGAGTACAATTATTTTGCTAGAGACATATAAAAAAATCTACTTACATTTGAGAACATTTTTTAATTTATTGTATTAGTTCATATTTTGTGTTCTAAATAGCATGTTATTTAATATTCCAGCATGTATCTTGTGGAACCAATAACACAGAATGAAGATAATTCCAATCTAAAGGAGCTTAGTCTAAATGGTCCTGTTTATTCCATATGATTTGCACTAAGAAAAATTACAGTGGAATATTTTTTGCTTGTGTCTTCTAGACTCTAACCGGAGAGTTACAGCACAGTGTACAAGAGCTGAGAACAAAAATCAAACATGCAAAAAAAGTGGGTGAGATGAAAGCGAGCAAAATGAGTCTTTCTCAAGAGTCTGTTCAGTTGGCAGCATCTATCCTTAATGTGTCAACAACTGATCTTGAGGAGATACTAGATGTAGAAGATGATGAGGTAAGTTACTTTAAGGACTTCAGTAAAAAGGGGCTAGATGAGAGCATGCTGTATGTTTCCATCCTTGAGGAAAAGGATTTCCAGGTGAAGACTGATTTCACTGTGTGGCATCCAGCATGTAAATCACAGAACTATTTAATTTAAGTAAAAAAGTCAGGTGAGAGACTCATACGGTGGCAAGACTTATGCATAAATATAAACATCCTGTATTGAGCATGTGGATGTAGAGACAGTATTTTCCTTTTTCATGAGACTATTTGGCAGGGCTGTACATTTTAAATAGACTTCCACATTAATGAAAACAAAATTAGAATGTGTCTTGCTGTGCCAGATTGCTTTCATTGATGCTTCCTTTCTTGAACTGTGATACCTATTAAAGGTATTTCTAGGAGACAGATGGTTTCTGGGGAATCCATTTTTTTGTTGATTCTGATTACATTTTACTATGAGATATTTGATACTGTTTCATCAAATCACTCTCTATTAAATAGTTACAGTAATAGGATTTCGTATCCAGATTTATTTAGGCCTGATCAAATAATACATGAAAAAGCCTGTACAGTTACTTTAATAGGTGTCTAGGAGTTGATCACTATTGGCCTGTAACAGTACTCTGGTGGTGACTTGGATTTAATCTTATTGGAGCTTTATATTTAAGAAGTCACAAAAAAGAGTTTTCACATTGGTTAAAAAAACAGCGCATGGTATGTGTATGCAGTGATACAGATTACCTTCATGAATACAAATAAAATGGACCGATCCCTGCCCTGTTTACTAACATTTATACAACCCCTGTAAAGTGGTTTGATGGAATTGTTCCTTGCTTACCACATTCTCAGAGTAATCTCTACATCCTAATCTTTTGTTGTAGTCACCACTGTGAATACATGTGTAAAACACATAAACATACTTAACTATAAATAGAAAACAAATTTAAAGCACAGGTGATGAATTTACACTACACATGCACTACATATTCCATTAATCAGTGCATAGTCTCAGGCACTTTTATGTTGAACTCATAAAATTTAGACATAGATCACACAAACACCCATGTATTCATATGAAAAGAACATGCCATGTATGTTTCTAGGGACATGCACAGACAAGGGTAGGCTTATAAAGTTAACAGAGCACTGATACTTGGTGGATACACTTGAGATAACTTTGCAAGCATAGTTCCCATTTCCACATGCTTTTTATTTAATGTATACCAAATTACACATTTCCTTTATTGTTCATTATGTGTTTTCATTTTTAGGAAACAGCAAAGACAAAAATGGAAGTTGAAAAAGATAAAGAATGGCTACAGCATGTACAGAAACTTCTTGAAGCTCAGGTGCTCAATTTTTATCTTGCCTTAATGAATTATAACTTTGTAGTTGGACTAGCTAAGTGGTTTCAGGTTGTAATTGATGCATTGCATTTGTTATCATGCAGCCATTGATGGTCTCAAACTATACTGTGGTAAGGCAACGTGAAGTCCTTGTTTTGCAGCATTTCCTTTTTATTTCTCTTAAAGTAAGACTCCCTGCATAAAACTGAAGAGATGTTAATCAAGGATTTGTGATAGCTAACTGAACAGCTGAAACCAGTGAAACAATGCTGGAGAAAACCAGCACAGGTCTTGGCAAATGTGTTAATTGAATTATTGAAACAGTGTGTAATGCCTGCTAGAGTGAAAATGATCCATTCTCTCATACCTCTTAGGAAGAAGAGACTTTTTTTTATGTGCCTTTAAAGTTGCTAGTTGTTATGGACACCTGAGGAGTTCATGGGTTTCGGTGACCTTTTACTGCGGACCTGTTTCCAGTCAATTCATGTTTTCCTCATAGCCAGACAGCTGTTTATTATCGTGTCTTCTCGCATTCTCTACAATATTTTCTACTGAGACCTCGAGCAGCTTGTTAGTGGGAAGTAAATATTGATTTGGCATCCTGTCAATGCAGAAAGAATGAAAAAATTTCCACCAGAGGCCCCTCAAACATTTTCCTATCGACATTTTCTGGGCAGAGAGGAAAGCTGCATAGAGGATGACAAGTCTGAGACTAGCAGAAATCCCTGAGGGGTCCATTGAGACTGCCGCTGTGACCTGTGTGATACTTTTTCTTCTCTTTCAAGTCCTTTTTTTTAATACACACAGAGTCTGCTGGGATGCTCCCCTCTTGTAAGTGATCAAGGGCAGTTTATTGGCAGGTGAGAGCCCAGCTTTTCTAGCCATAGTCAGCTTTTGTTTGGACATCACTGACAACATACACTGACTCTTGAAACTTTTCCATTATATTTTCAGTTGTCTCCTTTATTTAGATGATGGGTAGCTGATGTCTGGAAGGAAATAAAATTTGATTTATAAATACACTGCCCTAATGCATATTCACTAGCATGGGTCCATTAGTGATGGAGTTAATATCAGTTAAGAATGCAAGCAATTGAAAATATTTTGAAAGCCATTTCAAGGAAACACTCACATCAGATTTATATATCATTAGCAGCTTTTGTGTCTAGATTGTATCTTGTGACCAGATTTTTAAGAAATGACAGGTTTTCCCTCTTTCATTATCAGAACTTACTACCATTAAGACGGTGTAATTGCTGCAGGGGAGGAAATGGAAATATCAGTGTGCTTTTACTGTCTTTGTCAGAAATACTGGCATTTTAATTAAGCCTCATGAAACTCAGCAGTATAAGCACAATTATTTATGCTCATTTAATTGCTTTAATTATAAGAATTTTTAAAAAATCTATAAATTTCAAGATTCTGTACATACTATCAGCTCAAAAATAGGAATCAAATTCATGGTATACAATGAAGAGTTCTTGTTCCACTTTTTGTTATCATTCTTTGGTAAATCACTAAAAAATTCTAAGCAGAATTTTATCACTTCTCTTTTTCTGCTACACAGACAGCAAGAACCAGGGCACAGAGTGAAGGAATTGTTGAAACCAGCTATATTAGGATTGCAAATGTTAACTAGGGATAGAAGAGCTCATTGCTTGTAGCTGTGGAAGTTTGTGTACAAATTAATAGTGATTTTCAGTGATTTTTGCTCCATCTTGTGGGGTTCCTCAGGAGGAACACTGAGGGTAAAAGTAATTTTTGGCAAGTGAACCATTTTTAGAACTGTGAGAGTATTATAGTGCTTTTTGGGACTAGCCAGCTCTGCTTTTCATTTCTGTACATGCTAAGGCACACAGACAGAAATTGTTAAAATTTATTCATCTGTGTTTGGGAGCAGCTCATGGAAGAGCTCTGTGCCATTTAAAATGCTTAACTCATATCTCGTACAGTTAGGCTGTGGTTTCTTTTTGTAAGCTTTGGTAATACTTCTGATCAGAAAAGCTCATGGTGAAACTTAAGCTTTCTGTCAGGACTTTGCTCACAACAGACTGCCTACTTAGTGTTACATGTTGGCAAACTGTGTACCCATCTTGAACAAAGATGAAGGATTGCCCTTTTCTGTTATTCTGAGTAAAGGTTCAGTTGAAAATTGCATCAGATCACTTAATATTGTAGTTTGATATAGTGTCTATTTGTGCCATTGAGCCAGAACTTTGGAACATAATTGCCCAGCAGTATTGATTTAATTGCCTCGGTTTATTTGTGGACTCCTAATTATTGACTGGAGGTAAATTTAATGGAGAAACCTTTATGAACACTGGGAAACTGCTGCTGTTGCTGTTATACATAATGAACTGCATCATATCCCTTTAGATCATTCTTCAAGCTAATTTTATTCCACTGTGACAGTACGATAACATTTAAAATATCGTAGACATTTTATTTTTATTACTGACATACACCATTTTACTGCTGAATTAAAATTTTGGGGGGGACTGAGGGAAGCACTAGTTGCTTTTTACTGTCATTTTATAGATTCCCCTAAAGTGTAATGATAAAGGAGAGCACACCTCTGTTTTCACTTCATCTGTATCTTTATTTTCTATACCTTATGACTTGAAAAAGTGTGATATCTGTCAGCTTTACAAGAATATTAATATTTTGGTGATAAATACTTTTCATTCCTGAAACTCACAGACAGCAGTTGGAGATTGTGCCCTTATTTTACCAACTACCATAGAAACACATGTCAAGAAATTACATCAAAGAAGTTTATTATTTAAAAGCGATATCTCTGCATCTGGATGTTATTATGTAAATAATGATATCATAGGAAAGTACAGTTATCTTATAAATTCAGCAGAGCTGATAAAAATCACTTGTGGTCTAAATTTACATCTTTATTGGCCAACAAGTGGTTTTTTTTCTGTTGTTTTTCTGTATTTGTACAGTAACACCCAAGTGTTTTCACTAAAGAATAATAACAAATCACCTCCATAACTGGCATTAGGATAAAAAAAAAAAGGTTCTCTTGCCCGTGAAGAACCTGTATGGGGAGAGACTTCACATGAGTGCATGCTGATGCCCCCTGTTTGCACATGGGTAGAGGCACCAGACTGATTATGCATTACTTCAGGCTTGGGAGAAAGAAGCTGGGAGAGGTACCACATTGTAGATCTTTGAGCTTTTAGAGGTTTATGGTATCTGGGAGGGAACAAGTATGGTTATCTCAATATGTTTGTGTGTTTTCTGCTTGTAAGGCAAGTGATGAGGCTTTTACTCACTTTATTGCTTACATCTGGGTATGCCTTATTAATTGAGCCTGGCTCTCTCTTTTTATAGTCATAAAAACACACACCCAGAACCCAAACAAAACAGCAATCTTCTCTAGTTTTTGCTCAACATAGGAAACTTACATAGCTAAAGTAAAAGGATGACTTTTTTTCATGTAACTTTAATATGGCTTCTTATACTACCCTTGACTTTCATTCATTGTAACTGACTATAAGAATCACCGTCTCAGAATAGTCCATTAATAATTCTGTATGTGAGAACATGTTAACTGAATTCTGATGACTGCCTGAAGTCTCCAAGAACTATTTTTTAATAAAATGCACATCATCTGCCTAACTTTTCCAAGCAGTGAAGCAAATGACAGCATGGATTTAGCATGTCCCTGTGAGATTTACAGCAGTACTTGGCTTCCCTTCCTCCTCACGTACTCCTTGGGATATCACATGTCACATAAACAAAGCTGTCTAATAAAATCTTTCTTCTTATGACTTCATTATGAATCTAAAAATCTTGTTACAATAGTGAACATTTCCATAAAGGCTCCCTTCCCTCTGTTCTGTGAGCACTCTGTAGGTGTGTGTGTAACCCATCTCTAGAACATGGTCTGGAACAGTATATTCACTAATTATCAGTAGGGATTTACCCCAGCCCCTTTTTAGGATTTGCACTGGCTTCTGAATACAGATGTCCCCTACTGTCATCTGAGAATGGACACTAACAGCTAGGGTTGTTTCCTTTCAAATTCCTTGTGTTGGAACACACCTGCTTTGCTTTCATTAGACTCTGTCCAGTCTGTCTGTCTTTTCTTTTAACAAGTCTCCACTCACTGCATGTCGTCTATATATACCCATGTATGTATTCACCCATGCCCAACAGCTGTACACACTCATCACTGCAACTTGTCACCAGGTGTTTTAAGTATCTGCACCTTAAAAAGCAGCACCAGCATAGTCTGAACATTCTTCTGGGCACCATTAGCATTGATATCAAACCATCACAAAGTACCATGATTTTCTTCTCACTGTGAGAATAGGAGCTTAGTCCTGTGCACTGACAATCCCCTACAGTATAAATCTCTGTTTATGTAATGTACACACAAACAAACATCAGTTGTCCTGAACTGAAAACAAGGAGAAATTGACTTGATTACTCAGGACAAGAATACATACAGGCACATACATATTTTTATAATCATATATGTACAACCATCGCAAAGCACAATAAGAACGAAGAAGACAAATAACAACAATGAAGTAAAACATTTCTTTAATTTTTTTTAACCTTTGACTTCTATTTTATAGTGAAATTAGGAGGTTTTGGTTAGTGGTCTGAGTGTCTAGTTTTATTTCAGGTTAATTTTTGTGTTCTCTTAATTCAATTTAAGGCAGTTCTGCAGCATGTTTGAATAGTTTTGTTGACCAAATGTATTATACAGATAATCCATATAGGGAGATTTAAAATAGTTGTAACTACTAATTTATGTACTCTAAAAATTAAATACTTTTATTTTTATGATAACACATTTTAGAGTTTGTGAAGCAAAAGCAAATGCAAATGGAGATGCTGTGTCTCTTTAGAACAACAACGTTGCCTTGCATTTGTTATAAGTCTTTTCACTGGCATATTTATACACTTGTGCTGAAAGAGACTCAGTCATGTGGTGTAAGGTCAATAAATACTACTAGTTTGTTTTTTATAGAAGGGATCTCCAAAAGAGGCAAATTTAAGGTCAGAATAAATAGGTGAGAGAAACAGAATTAATTGTCACCATTTCTGACTCTTTAGGATCGTATTACCTTACATGTATCCATAAACTAAGGTGCCTGTCTAATAAGTTGTGTAAGAAATGTGCCTTTCATTCATATGGCTTTCTAGTATCAAAGTATAAAATCTGTAAATCTGAAAAGATGAATAAATAAATAAAATTGTTTAAGTCCACGTGTAGTTTGTGCTTTCAAATGTTACAAATTTATATAAATATTTAAGCACTACTTCTGTTAAAGGATGCCATAATGTAGTGATTTAGGATCACTGCTGTTAATGCTTAGTGTTCAGTTAAATGGGTTGTGGCACAGATAACTGTAAAGCATTTGAGGGAAATACCATTCAATATTAAAATATCTAATTATCAATGGTATAAATAAGTTTTCACTCCTTAGAGGTGTGCACTTAACGTCTGTAGCCTTCCCCAACCAAGTTTAGAAGCTGGAACAAATACTTTAGAGTAGAGACATCTTCAATGGTTGTGCAGTTCTGGGGAAAAATGTAAAGGAAAGCTTTGCAGGATAGTTACAGAGACATCATTAAAAGTAAATCGGATGAGATTGTATTAAAGATGAAGACTGTAGAGATCATCTAGTTCTGGTTGTCTGTATGGAAAGAAAACCAGATAGAAACATACAGCACTTTCTCTGAAAACAACAAATGTTGAAAGAATGACATAATGTTCCACTTTCAAGCGCTCTTGATTTAAATGAATCATTTAAATGGAAAGAGTTCTTGAAAGATCACTTTGCTATGACATGGAAGCCACAGAGAGTAGTGAGCAGCAAGTAAAATGTAGCTAGAATGATAAGAGCCAGAGACATCAATAAGAAACCATTCATCTCAGGCACAACATTAAGGAGGTGAAAAATCTATCAGGAATGAATGTATTCAAGCTAGGCAAGAAGAATTAGAGACTTTGAGGTAATGATACAGTGTTCTCATAAAAAACATATTTAGACAAAGAGGGAGAGCAATTAGGGTGAACGGGATGCTGGAGTCTGTGTTTTTAAAGTATAGTAGCAAGTAAGTGTCACAGAATGTCAGGTAAGATTATGTCTTCTATTACGTTGAATAGATTTGTGCTCAGTGGATTCAATCCCTCTATTCCCTGAAAAGTCATCACAATAGCACACAGGAGAAAGCTGACAGGTGTAGATGACGACTAGAAAATTCTTACCATAGGCATAACTTATTTATGACAGATGGAGACATGTCTGGCCAGCAAGTACCAGTGCTTTAAAACTCCCTTTCCTATAGAAAAGGAAAATAATGTGTATTATTGTCCTTTTTCTGTAACTACAGAATGACTGCTCAGCAACATGAAGAATTGCCATTATAGTCACTTCACAATAGATGCTTACTATTAAGATTTTTCTTGCTGCCAATTTAGACTTTTTTTTCTGACTTGTTAGTAATTATAAATATCAGTATATAGATATATATCTGTTTATCTGTTTAGACATTACATCAGGATTTGTATTTTATGTACTTTTATGTCTGGATTTCATATTTGTTTCTTCTATATTTTTTTGTTTCATATATCTAGGAAACAGGCAGTACTCCATCTGATATAATTACTATACAATATTCTCTTCAAAATGGAATAGAGAAGTGAAAAAATCAGAGCAGCAATACTGAACCATGGAACTAGACAGGAGTTCTAGATGAAAAATTGTTGCATTCAACTGCAGTTGTGAAAAGCAGAAGCTGGTGATTGGCTTGTTTCACCAAATGCTGTATTTTACCTAATTTATTTCTGGTGGCTTTATTATAGTAAAATTATCTCCCCTTCATGAAAATGAGCTGTTACTTCTGGTGTGGGACTGACCCCTCAGTCACCACTGGTCTCACCAGGAGTTCAAGGAAGCTGAAAGAGCTCTGTGAAACTGATAGAGCCTTTTCAACAGTGAACGAAAACTGCCCTACTGTCCTGTGGCACAGCACTGGCCACTCTGTGAGTGGAGTTGCCATGACCAGTATTCTGTACCACCTTTAAAATTGCTTCCCAACAAACAGGGCACTGATGCACCAAGACTGTGAAAGAAAACCTCTTTAAGCATTAATGTGATGATACTGAAAAATACACCAAATATCTTTCTTTGAAGACATCAGTTGTGCAAATACACCTTTTATACAAAGGAGTTATAAGAGAGCTTTTCATTTTTCTCTGTAGATATCACAGAATATACTGAGTTGGAAGGGACCAACAAGGATCATCAAGTCCAATTCCTGGCCCTGAACAGGACCATCCCCAAGGGTCACACCCTGTGCCTGAGAGTATCATCCAAACACTTCTGGAACTCTGCCAGGCTTGGAGCTGTGACCACTTCCCTGGGGAGCCTGTGCCAGTGCCCAACCACCCTCTGGGGGAAGAACCTTTCTCTAATAGCCAACCTAACCCTCCCCTGACACAACTTCAGGCCATTCCCTCAGTCACTGGTCACCACAGAGAAGAGATCAGTGCCTGCCCCTCCTCTGCCCCTCACGAGGAAATTGTAGACTACAATGAGGTCTCCTCTCAGTCTCCTTTTCTCCAGGCTACAATTTTTTGGTATCATGTTTTAGAGAGGCAGACACTTGTGGCATATTCCAATTAATGCAGTTGGTGGTTTGAGGTTTTATTTTGCTTTGAGTGTTTTTTGTGGGTTTGTTTGTTTGTTTTATTATTTACAAGTTTTCATGTGGAAGTCTAAGCAATTGCCACGGCATTGAGAATTATACTGGTAGCTCTGTCTCATCCTCCTGAGAGTAATGAACATACACTCATATACTACCATTTCTGCATGCCCCAGAGGTGACTGTAACCTTTTATTGATCAGCTGATTGAAGATAAATGACAGAGATGCTGGTACTTCAGTTTACATCATTAACATGGTCAGTAAAGCATGAATAGTTCAATAAGGAGTTTATCTTTTTTCATTTTACTCTGCTCTTATATCATTTTTATGATAGAGAGCAAATTTTCAGACACTAACCAGGCAGAAGAACTTCAAAGATCACATATGTGTGTGCGAGGTAGTTGTCAGAACTAAGTGAAATCCGATATTTTAAGGATATTTAATACATGTCTTTCTTCACATGAAGAAAATAAAGTGTTATGATCATTTTTCTTACTATGTTTCTTTTTCAGTTTCCTTTTGCCTCATATTTAATGGATGCTGTACTGAAAAAATTAAATGAGAAGAAGAAACTGGTAGAAGAGTACAGTTCTCTCATGAAGCACACCATATGATACTGCTATGACCTATCTTTGCAAAATGTGTCTTTCCTCTTCGCATAAAGAACTGTCAATATGCAAGTTCAATACATACATAGAAACCATGAACTAATTAATTGTTTAACAAGAGGAACTAATTAAATTCCTATTAGAAAGCAGTGTGGTATTTGATTCCTGAAGACAAAAATTGCTGCAAATCAATGCAAAGTTCAAAATTGTTCTCCTTTAAATGCATTGGCAGTGAACACCAGTGCAGGCTTTGTAGAGAGATGTCTAATACACATCTGTACAATTCTGAAATCACAAAAAACAGCTAAGACTGTATTGTAACACCTTGTTGTACTAATCAGAACAGTAGAAGTAGGATTTACAGAGGAACTGAGAATATTACTGGGATTTTGACTACCTAATTTCTTTTAGTTTTTTTGTAAAACCCAGCCTTCTGATATGAGCTATGTAAAAAGCTAGGCTTTTTTTTATGTTGCTAAAAATTAATGATTGTAGAATAAAAGTATTCTGTGTGGAGCAATACTCATGGGAAAAGCTGTATTTTCTTCTGAGTATATTCGTGTATAATGTGTGCAATGTATTTTAAAAAATTCAATACAATAAAGTTTTTTCTGTTGTGGAGGCTTTTTTCACTAGTAGACCCAGTTCTTTTTCAGCTAACACCTAGCTGCAAGCTCTCACTTTCCTTGGGAAACTTACAGAGTTTTAGTCAATTATTTTCACTATGATTTCTCTGGCAGTACTAGCAAATAATCACTACTTCTTCACATCTTTGATCTTAAGAGTTTGTATTCCTTTGGACAATTCACCTGAAAAAGACAAGACACAGGTTTCTGAATTCATGTGGTAATAGTATTTAGCTTTTATATATGGCTCTTCATCTATGGATATCAAGTTGTTTTACAAAAGATATCATTATGCATATTGGGTGAAGAATCAGAAACAAGATCTATTTGCCCTAAGATCACTCAACTAAAGCATGAAACATGA
The DNA here is from genome assembly GCA_013400415.1 of Scytalopus superciliaris. Classification (NCBI taxonomy): domain Eukaryota; kingdom Metazoa; phylum Chordata; class Aves; order Passeriformes; family Rhinocryptidae; genus Scytalopus; species Scytalopus superciliaris. Next base: position 49,511 of record VXBX01004042.1, read on the forward strand.
AGCATGAAAGTTTTCTGCACATCAGTCCAGTGTTTTTCCTAGGATGTCATCATGTATTTTCTAATGTACAGAGTTCACTCTGGTGTCTCTAAGAAAAGGAAGATCTCTTTCTCTCTTTCTAGGAAGGGGAAACATCAGTGAACTTCTGCTCAGTTGCACAGGGTGACAGCAGGGGTTTGCAAGGATTTTTACTGGAATTAGAGAAAATCATGCAAAAATATCTCACCTCTGCATGCAAATAAAGACTGGGAACTAGCCCTATATAAAAAAAGAAACACATCTTTAGAAATGGTTGACCATCACCTTTTTCAAGAAATAAGGGACATCATATGAAACTAAGAGGTGACATAGTCAAACAAAGCAAAAGGAAACAAATGAAACTGAGCTGTGAACTATTTGACTACAGGCTTTACTGAAGGTAAAAATTTACATGGACTCCAATGCCATTAAAATAATGCCAACAAAACTTACAGAAGATAAATCCATCAAAATATGTGGAAACCATGTTTGTATGTTTTTCAGCAGCTCTAGAAAGATGTGTTTGAAAATCATTTCAACATGTATTGCAGCACAATGAAAAGAACTTCTGAAAATTATCCCCATTGTCTTCATTTCCACATTCCCAAAGACCTGTTAGTGCAAGTCTGATCTTGGTGCTGATCTTAGAACTTTGATGATCTTTTGCCTGTAGTGAAAATGCAGAGAATATCAGCTAATGCATGTAGAAAATAAATTTCAAAAAGAGCATTTCCCAGACTACTACTTTTTTTTCCTCAAAATTTAAACATCTTGCTTTACTGGCCCTGCAAATTTCTGTATTTCCTGGGCAACTGGGTATGGAGAGACCTCTTTTCTTGGCCCAAGAGTAAACAAGAGCAGTGAATGGTACAGAACCAAATTATCTACTTCACCTGAAGACACAGAGAGAAAGAGCAAAATAAAATCCTTAAACCCAGCTGGAGCCATATTTATTCACAGGTGTTCCTGAAATTATAACACTGGTAGTCTTTCTGCAAACTGCTGGAAAGGTTGTCAAATATCTTTGACAATCTTTCTTAATCTTATAAAGGTATTTTAATGGTATTTTCATTCAACTTCTCTAATTTGATATAAACAAACCAAAATGGAAAATTCAGTCAGCATTTTTTCAGTGAAAAAAAAAATCATGTAGTTTGAGATATTTTTGCAAGGAGTATAAAAAGGATGATATTCCAAAGAAAACATATTTTTGCCTTTCACAATATTGAATTCAGTCTGCGATGAGCATACTTGTTTTTGCTGCTTATTTGATCTTCACCAGAAGAAAAATAGTCTCTGAAAAAAATCTTTATTATTGTAAAAGGATTAAAAGTAATAATTTTGATTATGTTTTATGAATATTTTAAAAATCCCTGTACACTACAACCAGGCTCATTACACACGCATGTCACAAATTTAGTGAAAATTGATTCTGGTTTGGGGAGAAGCATTAGCTCTGCCAAAAAGCTAAGCATGAAATATATTAAAAGCAGCGCTCTTTTCAACTAACTGTACCTACGAACATCCAGAAAATCCACTTAATCCATTCTTCTTTCGTTAGGGTCGTTTCCTACCCTGGTGCTTCCTGCCGTGGCCTCCAGATGGCAGGCTATCACAGACAATGGGCTCGCTCCCTCCTCGGCACCTCTGGATGCTGCAGCCGGACGGCTCTGTCCCTCGGGCACGGCTGAGCCGTGCTGCCGAAGTGAGCTGGCTGTGTACAGCCAGTGTGGGACAGTACCGTGGCAGAAGGGTGAGGCACTAG
>VXBX01004043.1:17669-87956 GCA_013400415.1 Scytalopus superciliaris
CCCCTTTCTGTGGGGCTCATGTACCACCACCTCATCCGGGGGCATCTCATGTCCCAGGGGATCCCTGCCCAGTTCAGCACTGGGAGTGGAGCTGCCCATGGATCCTGCCCTGTCTTGGGGGCTCCAAAAACCCACGAGAGGGGCTTTGCTGCCCCATTCCCATGCCCTTCGTGCTCCTGCCAGCACCCACCTTCGGCTGCCCATGCCACGGGGAGCCCTCAGTCAGTCCCACATCCCAGTTCATCCCAGCTCATTCCAGAGGCTGGGCAGAGGCACAGACGGGCTCTCATCCCCACCTTCCCAGCTCCTTCTCACCAGCTGAATGCCGGGAATCGCCTCATCCCACACCCTCATCCCATCCCTGGCATCCAGACCCCGGGATAACTGGGGGGCTGATGGCTGGGGGCAGGATGGGCAGGATGGGCACTTCCCCACCAGCTTCTGTCCCTGCCATCGCCTCTGCCTGGGCTGCCTTTGCCTCCCTCCTCATCCAGGTACCAGAGATGCTCAAACCACCCTCTTCCCATTTTTTTTTTTTTCTTAACAACGATTGCGAAAGTGCAAAGAAAATGGAGAATTGATCCGAAGAGCCAGGACTGGGGTCGGCGTTTCCTGCCCTGGCTCAGGCACCGCTCCCCTCACACACGTGAGCTCCTGCCTCCCTCGCAGGGTGCTGAGCCTGAGCCCAGCTCAGGCAGGCGGGACTTTAGGGACGGCTTTGCCCTTGATCAGGGCTGGCGCTGCCAGGGCTGGGGCTGAGGTGACGAGCCCTGATGTGACACCGAGCGCTGGAGGAGCCGCCGCCGCCACTGCGAGACTCAACATCGACCTTCAGCCTCCCCCTGCTCAGCCCAAGAACACCCCAGCCCTTCCTCTGCAGGGAACAAACTCCCCCTCACGGATCAGTCGCACGCCAAACAGCTCCTGACACCTGGCTGAGCCGAAAACTGCTGGAATTCCAAGCCTCCCAAACAGGAGCCGCGTTTAGCATGGCACGAGCAGCTTGGGGAAGGGCACTGGAGGCACAAAGACACAGACCCACAACCTCCCTGTGCCCCGTGGGGCTGGATCTCCCCAGAGACCCCCCTGGCCTGCACAGGGAGGGCACATTTGGCCCTGCAGAGGCAGAGCTGGGCAGGGTCCCGGTGTCTGAGGGGTCCCTGTCTGTGCCAGACATGCCAGAGGGGCAGAGCCCTGGCTCCTGCTCTCCCAGACAGAGCCATTCCCAAGCCCTGTGGCTGCAGAGGGGAAAGGTGGGAGAGGTTTCATAATCACCTGTCACAGCTCTGAGCTGCAGAGAGCAAGGAAAACCTGAGGAAAGCTGCACTGAGAGGCTATGGGGAGAAAGGATTGCGAGGAGCTGCATCCCAAGGATGGAGCTCCGTGTCCCAAGGATGGAGCTCTGCATCCCAAGGATGGAGCTCCGTGTCCCAAGGATGGAGAGCTGCATCCAAGGACACATCACAGCACCTGCCAGCTGCATCCAACACCTTCTGTGCCTGTGAACGTGCCCAGTCTGCACAGGGGTGATGAATAAAACTGTCACCCAGAGCACCAGCGCCGTTCCCACACCTTCCTCCTTCCCGCCTGGAGAATCCGGTTTAGTACTTGCGATTTTGCCAAGAGGGCACTAAAGGCCCTTCAGAAAAGCTTTTTATCTTCAGGGTTTTGCTTTCATTACTGCTGGAAATCCGGGTGAATCAAAGCAGCTGTTTCACAGCCAGGACAAGGCGTAAAGACAGCCCATTATCCCACTGAAATGAAGGAAAAAGGCTGGGGAAGGGCGGGGCTGAGCCCTGGGGTGCTCCGAGCGGTGAACACACATCTCATCCCTCCCACGACAGGTCTGGGGTGTTTAATCACCGCCAGGTCCTTGTTGGCTGGATCAGCGACTCGGAATGTCAGCCCTGGCACTCGGGCACCACCAGTTACATCCCAGTGCTGGAATGCTGGGGGCACGCCTGGGGGGCTGCTGGCTTCGACGGACACCGGGCTGTTGGTGGAAGGACAGAAAACGAGGGATGTGGGGGGAAAAGCATTCCCAGCCATCTCTCCTTGGTTTCCTCGCAGCCTCCAGGCACATCCCGAGGGCTCGGAGTGCTGCGGGAAGGGGTCCCTGTGCTGTGACCCCTTCAGTGACCCCCCGGCTGCGTCCCGGGGTGCCAGTGAAAGGGGAGAGTCCCAGACAGGCAACACAGGCGGCCGGGCAGGAGCCGGAGCAGACAAAGAGCGACTGTTCCTGGAGAGTCGGGAAGGGATGGGAAGGGAAGGGATGGGAAAGGATGGGAAGGGACAGCCCTGGCACAGCCCAGCCCTTGGCAGGTCACCCAGAGCCGCCCTGACACCTCTTGTCTGGGGCACGTCTCGCCCTACGGGGTTTGGGGGGATTATCCAGGGGATGGGTGCTGGGCTCTGGCAGTGCTGCCGGGGTCAGCCTTGCACCCCTTCCTATGAAACCTCCCGAGGCAGAAAAGGAGCTTCCAGCCCTCCAAATCCTTTGGAAGTTTCTCGTGAGGAAGGCACAGGGATGAAACGATGGCGTTGGGGGACAAAGCACCCTCCCATACACAGACAACACAAACCCCTCAGCTTTTTCGGGCCCCTGGGGTGGATTTGGTACCACCAGACAGAACATGGGAGGTTTGGGGAGTTACTGGGATGTGGAAACAGGCAGGGCCAACACCTGTTCCCATTCCTGCCCTGCTGCCTCCACAGTGCCCAGGAAAGGAAACCCACGGACCGACTCCAGCAGTATCTGATTACTGGGGTGAAGAGGCAAACCAGCCACGTGTGTTAGTGGGAGAGACAGGGAATTTTCTGGAACAGGCACAAGGGCTCATCTCCAGCAGGTAATTCCCTTTATCCTGATGACACATTGGATTCAAATGACCGCACTGTGGCTTTGGAGTGGACACACAGCCAGTTTGGAGCCCTGTCCTAAACCTGCCCTCAAGTCAACTGTAGCGAGGCCAAAAAGCTGTGAATTCACCCCCTAACCCCACTCTGACCCTGTCCCTCATCCCATCCCTGGTCAGGCTGGGGGGATCCAAACACACAGAGCAGAATCAGAATCCCAGAATGGTTTGGGATGGAAAGGAGCTTAAAGCCCATCCAGTGCCATGGGCTGGGACACCTCCCATTATCCCAGGTTGCTCCCACCTGGCCTGGGACACTCCCAGGGATGGGGCAGCCACAGCTTCTCTGCCCACCCTGTGCCAGGGCCTGCCCACCCTCACAGGGAAGGATTTCATCTCTATATCGAATCTAAATCTCTCCTCTTNATTCCCAAATCTGGAATCCCAAACCTCATCCAGACCTCTGCTCCCTCACTCCCAGGACTGCCCAGCCCCCACCCAGCCTCAGCTTTGGAGGCTGTAAATAGAAAAAAACTTCAAAAATTGACATTATGGTTTACCACATTCTGTGCATCCCTCAGGAAGAAGGTTGGCTGTGGCACAGGTGAGAAGGGTGTGATCCCCTGGGACAAGCCTTGCTGGAATCCACAGATCCAAGAGCTCCCTCCCTCTCCTCCCTGCCCCACGTGGGAGCAGCACTGAGGAGCCCACTGAGGGGATGCTCAGCAGGAGACCCCAGCCCTGGGGACCCCCCAGGCCATCCAAGGAAGAGGTCCCAGTCGGACATGTGGCTTTTGTGGGGTGTCCTGGACCCAGAGGTTTTCCTTCTCAGGGAATCAGGCACTGTGGGCATTATGGGATCCTGGAAGTGGTGCTGCCTCTTCCAAGGGAAAGGCTCCTCTTACTGGGTGAAGCAGCAGGAATGGCTGGAATATAATCCAGACTGGATTCTGGTTTCAGTTTAATCAAAAAGGAAAGCCCTCCTGGCAGACTCTGGAGGCCGGCAGGAGGGGAGGGAAGAGCACCAGAATTAAACAATTAGAGTGGATGGAGGAGCAGGGGGAGCCCTCCAGGTCAGGGAGCCCAACCCTCTCCCATTCCCACCTGCACTTCAGAGCTCTCCTTTCAAGTGTGACCCAACTGGGAGCAGGAGCTGGAGCCAGTGGGGAAGCAGGAATCAAACAGCACCGATCCTGCCGGGCCTGGGCTGCTGCTGCACCTCATCTGCATCCATCAGGCTTTGAAAACATCCAACAGCCCTTCCAAAGCAGCACTTTCCGAGGGTGTGAAGAGCCTTCCCCTCCCTTTGGTGTCTCCTCCCAGCTCAGGCTTTGTGGCTGCTCCGCTGCAGTTCAGACCCAGCCCTGAACCAGCCCCAGCTCACCCCATACACAAAGGCAAAGCAGACTCCACAAACTCCACAAGCTTTGTACAAAAACCGCTTTTTTTTGCTTTTATTTCACAAAATCGGGTGGCTGCTGCAGGAATCAAACGGGCCCTATACAGAGATCAGGTGAAAAAACCGGCACAAGGATTATTTATACAGGAACAAAACAGTGTCCAGGATCCAGGTCCTCGGCAGGATCAGCACTAGGACAGTAAAAAATAGTCTCCACCTGGACCCCTGATATTGATCACGCTAAAAACAACCTGAGGTTACTCTAAACTGGACTACGGGCTGCCCCAGAAACCCCCCGCTCACCCCAGAGCCCCTGGAGGGGAAGGAAGCCTTGGAATGGGAATGGGAATGGGAGGCGGGCGGGCCCCGCTCCCTGCCAGGCACTGCGGAGGGAGCTGGAAGGACACGGCCAACCCTCACTTTTCCAAGGGTGCAAGTGGTTCTGGAGGCTGCAGAATGTTTGGGAGCCTCTCTCCAGTCAGTCCATCCTCACACCCCACCGGCCCTTCCAACCAAGGAACAGGGGGAAGCCCAAACCCTCCCGGGGTAGGACGAGGGCAGAGAGCCCGAACCACAGGCAGAAAAGGATTTTTTGCAGGATTTTTCCCCTCAGGTTTTGGCAGCCTGGAGGTCTCAGCGAGTGCTCCCAGCTCTGCCTGGTGGGCTGTTCCCTGCCCAGCCCCCGGGAGGTGACCCTGCTGTCCCCACCACACTCTGCTGCCCGCCCCGGCTGTCTGCAGGAGGTAGTTCTGGCATTCCCATCCCAGCCATCCCAACCCAATCCCAAACTCTAGCACTTCTTCGCTATCTACTTTTTTTTTTTTTCCTGTTTTCTTCATTTTAAAAAGTACAAAGTATATGCTCCAAAAAGAGGGACTAAAAATGGGGGTTTATTCCTCAGTTGGCTACGGCACCGAACTACTCAGAGGGAAGGTCCAACTACCACCTCCAAAGGCAAAGGAAAGGTAAAAACTGGAGCAAGAAAACTCCTACCATTGAGTGGTTTTATTCCAATTGATTCACTCCTGGCTTCATTCACATGGATCAATGTTTCCTGTAATAAGTTAGGGGGGCAGCCCCGGCCGCAGGGACCAGCGTGGCTGCCATTCCCACACTTCCTGCTCTGCTCCAAGCACTGGTTTGGCGTCTCAGCTCGGTGCTTTGCTCCACCCAGAGACCCCAAAACATTAAACCACCCCGGAGTGGGCTCGTGCCACATCCTAAAGCTCAGCCCCTGCGCCCACCCTAAAACCTGGATTGTTTTACCCTTCCCGGGAGAAGCCAAAGCCCAAAGCACCAAGAGGAAGGAAACCAGCGTGGAGCTCTGCAAGGCAAGCAGGCCAAAGGGAAAGGGACTTCCCACCAGCAACATGGAGGCACTCCTGGCATCCCTGATCTCCAGCTTTCCCAAGGGAATGCCAAGCCCTGCCGGGTTCCGAGCGCTGGGGAGGGGGAAGGGACGACGCCGTGTAAATGCGCGTGTGCATCACACCCACACGGCGGGGGGAGGAGGAGAAACCCCCCAGGGGACAGAAGGGGACTGAGGAGTTCCTTTTTGGTCACCACTATGTTGCTGTGGAAGTTCCTGCCCTGCTCCTGGGCTGCCTATGGAGCTGTGGGGGCGGGGGGCGCCCCGGCCGGAGGGGGGGTCACTCCTTCCGCGGGCGGCGGCGGCTGCGCCGGGGGCGGATCTGCAACAGAACACAGAGCAGAGTGTGAGCAGCACCCCAGCTGGGACCCCCACCCACACCCAGGGGCCTCCATCCCACGGCAATCCCCGCAGCCAGGACCAACCCCAGGAGCCCCTGCAAGGTGCTTTTCCACCACGGGGGATCCGTGACAGAGGAACAAACTCCCGTGTTTTCACAGACGAGATGCCAGGGACGCAGCTCAGCACCTGGCAAAGTTCATGCCAAGCAACTTCCAGAGCTGGAATTGGCACCACTCCCCTCCCAGCTCTGCCCCGGAGCCCAAACTGTGCCTCTTTCCTGGTTAGAATAGATGGAATAGTAGATTTTCCATAAACAGAGCCTGCACTCCCCTCTGAAGGGTGGGTGTAGGTTAAAAAGCAGAGGAATCCAGGGATGCAGCAAGAGGAGGGAAGAGAGCAGGGGTAGGAAAGGGCAGCTTTGTGCCCAGAGAGGAGACACTAATGGAACATGACTGACTTGTTTAGCAGGGGGGAAAAAAGGAGAAATTAAGATAAGGGAAGAAAGCAAACAGGAATATAACCTGACACGAGATATTCCCAGTGGTAGAGGCTCAGGAAAAAGGAAGGAAAACTAAGTAAAGCTGGAGGAGGAGAAGAATTAGAGCAAAAATAGCATCAGCTGGAGTATTTCCCACCAGGGCTGGTGAACACCAGTGAGTCAGAGCTCCTGCAGCTGAAGCCAAATGAGATGGGCTTTTCCCAGTGATTTTCTGGGACAGGTACTAGGAGTGATCCCAATCCCTGCCCCTCTGGGGACAGTGTTTGTGGGGGGCAGCCTCCTGTGCTGAAGCAGAGCAGCAGCAGGGCGCAGGGGGGGATTAATAATGCCCAAGTTATGGAGGAACCCCTGACAGAATTCCTCAATAATCCCTCCCTGTGCCAGCCTGTCTTTTGCCTTCTGGCTTTGGCCACATCCTCGCACTCGCTCAAGGAACACCCACACTGGGGGTGCTGACTCAGCTGCTTTTTTGGCTGCCATAAATCAACCTCATTTTGGGAGGTGTAGGTTTTATAATGGGAATGTTCCTTACACCGTTTATCTTCCGCCTCCTCCTAATCAGGACTTCCCTGTTCCAATTTCAGGGTGCCAAGTTTTCAGGAAGCAATTATTGAACCGGATTCTATTCTGGTACCTTCAATATCTGAGCGTTTATGGTGAATTCCTGACTCTCCACTGAGGCAGGAGAGGCTCTTGATCATCACTACCGAGCCTCAGCGTCACTATAAATAAAATAAGGGAGGCTATAAATAAAATACAGGACAGTGGAGTGTGTTTGGACGCCCAGAGGGGAGGGGAGCACTCAGAGCCTCGAGCGGAGCGCTGGCACCCGTCAGGGCTGGCGGCGTGCGCAGACCCCGCTGCTCCCGCGGGGCACGGAGGGGTTCCCACTGAAGTGACTTATCCCATGGCAGGGCAGGAGCCCCCCGGGGGCTGGAGCTGCACTTACACAAGCCGTTGGGAGCCGCCAGAGGCCCGCGAGGCGCCAGCAGGTTGCCGGCCATGGGCGCCATGCCGGGCGCGGCGCCCGCTCCCGCCGGGTGCAGGTTGGCCGGCACCCCCGGCATCATCCGGCCCGCCAGGGGCTGCCCCGGCAGCAGCGGCCCCGGGCCTGGCATCTGACCTGGCGGGGAGAGAGAGACACCGTGGTGAGACCGGGGCTGAGGGGAGGGGGAACTGGAGCGGGGCCGGCCCGGAGGGGCCGCTCCGGGTGCGCTCCCAACTCCCAGGGGTGACACATTCCCCTCGGGAAGGGGCACGGGGCACCTCCCGGGACACACCGGCACGAGGGGGAGGCAACTGGCAGTGACCCCACCCAAGGGCAGCTGCCTGGTGGGATCCACACAACGGGACACCCAGGCACCAGAGCAGGAGCCCTTGGTGGGAAGGAGCAGCCACGAGGGACTCGTTCAACTGGGTGAGCTGAAATCACACACTTACAAACTGGGCTGCACAGGAATCGCTGCCATCACCCCCAGTTTGCTGCGGGGGAAGATCCCAACGCTCTTCCTCCCAAACCAGCTCCATAGGAGACCTTTCTATTCCTGCTGGAACCACCCGGCCTCGGACACCTTCAGCCTGGGAGTGATGCTTTCAAACCCCATCTGAAGATGGCTTCACAAAATCCAATTACAGCTGTTTTTTACACACCCATGCGGGGAAGTGTTTTAGTTGGAAAAGCAGCGACTGGACCCAGATTTTAACAGCTCCTTCCACCCCAGCCCAGGGAAGGGGGGAAAGAAACATGATGCCAGAACCTTCCAGCACAAGAACAGGCATCAGAGCCACACGGGGCTTAAGGCAAGGACGTGGGAGCCCTGGATTTGGGATTGAGTCAACACTTCAACAGAAACACTGTTAATTCTTAGGCTTGGCTTTGGAACAACAACTCTGTGCCCAAGTATTGGCTTGGCTGCCCCATCCAAGGGGCTCTGGGAGAGCTGGAGAGGGACCTGGGACAAGGGATGGAGGGACAGGATACAGGGAATGGCTTCCCAGTGCCAGAGGGCGGGGGGGAGAGATGAGAAAGATCATCCACTCTCAACCCTCCAAAGACTCAGAGGGTCTCGTAGCAGAAGAAGGAATTCACAGCTCCGAGGAATGTTGCTCACTGGTAAAATTAAGAGTGATCAGGGAATATAATTACATAAACTGGAACAACACAGCTGTGTTTGAGAGGGTCAGGAAAGCTGGGAACTGAGAAATTCCATCCTGGAGCTGCTGCCTGGCAGGAGCCTCAATAACTTGGCCATTCCTCCCAACACCACAGGCCTATGGAGATTCTCTCCTCACTAATGAAGTGATTAATATTAAAAACCCTCTCCTGAAACACCTGAAGCTGAATCAGACTTTACTACACACTGAGTGGCTTCACATAAAGCACTGGGCCAGAATTCCTTCAGGGAAAGGCTGTCCAACCTGCAGGGACACAAAGATGCAAGGACTGGTTTATATTCAAATCAATCCCAGTCAAGCTAAAGCCACCACTGGGCAGAAATTAAATCTAATTGAAAAATGGTGTTTCTTCATAAATTCAAAGTGTGCCCCATCCCTGGAAGTGTCCAAGGCCAGGCTGGAGCAACCTGGGACAGTGGGAGGTGTCCCTGCCCATGCCAGGGGGTGGCACTGGATGATCCTTAAGGTCCCTTCCTGCCCAAACCCTTCTGGGATTCTACAACTCCCAGTCTCCCAATGATGCTCGTTGGGAAGCTCCCTCCTGCCTGGACCAAGGGGTCTGCAGAGCTTCCTGCCCTCTTAAACCTTGGAGATTGAACCTAAGCAGTGCTGCAGGTTTGCTGGGGACTCCATGAGCTGAGAAACTCCTCTGTGTGTGAGTCCAGGGTTTGGTGCCCATTTCTGCCCTTCTTGACACGGGATGCAAGAATTTTATCTTAAAATTAGCTGAAGGAGCTTGCAGAGGAACAATCCTGTCCCATCCCAGAACTCCTAAATGCTCAGGCTGAGAGAAATCCAGCCAAGGTGGGATTAAACATGGGGGAATTCCCACCACCCCATATCCAACCAAGGTGGGATTAAACATGGGGGAATTCCCACCACCCCATATCCAACCAAGGTGGGATTAAACATGGGGGAATTCCCGCCACCCCATATCCAACCAAGGTGGGATTAAACATGGGGGAATTCCCGCCACCCCATATCCAACCAAGGTGGGATTAAACACGGGGGAATTCCTGCCACCACCATGGCAAAAACGAAGTCTTGTTTCTCCAAACATGTTTTGTTTTCATTTTACAAGCGAAACCGCTCCAAGACAGTGGCTCAAGCAGAAAATGTGGAAGTGTGACCTACATAGGGGAGAGCTTAGGAACAGCAGCCGTGGGAAGAGATAAAGCCAAAAGGTTCAATAAAACGAGGTTTAACAGACTAAAAAAAGCCCTTTCCACGTTAGAGACCGGGGAGGTTTCCTGTAGCTCCAAAGGATTCCACTGCTACCCAACTGCAGCTCCGCATTCCAGGGAAACGGATGAGGAACCACTTTTAAAGGCTCTCCAAGGTATTTATCTCTATCAAACGAGCCTCTCCCTCTATTAAATCAGCTCCTCGAGGGGCACTGGGGTGATGAACAGCTCTCAGGGTTGTTTCGCTGGAGCAGCGATGCACAGGACTTGGAGCTGATCCAAACCCTCCTGCACACCTCTCCCTTCTCCCTTCCCAGGGAAAACCTGCAGGCACAGCCAGCGCTCCGTGCAGGCACACAGGGCCTGGGGGCAGGGGTTGGAGGGGGGTGTGGAGCAGCCACCGCTCCCAGGGGATGTGCCTGGGTGAGATCCTGCTCTCCAGCCACGGGCTGAGCTCCTCCTGGGGTGGGAAGGAGCAGAGGGCAGCTCCAGGGAATGCCTGCTGGCTCCATGCACAGCTCAGGGTGTGCTCCTTCCCACTGGGAACGGGGCTGACAAGAGGCAGAATCAAGGGATCCCAGAGTGGCTTGGGGTGGTAGGGACCTTAAAGCTCATCCCGTTGCAGCCCTGGCACGGGCAGGGACATTCCAGCAGTGACTCCATCCCTCCCTCGGCGCTCCCTCACAGGCACGTCCTCTTCCCCCCTCCCCTCCCCTCCCTGGCCAAGAACTGTGAATAATTAACCACAATAACTCATTTAGAGCCTCGTGTCTCGGGGGAGGAGGCAGAGTTTCCACTTCACTGGCAGGCCTGTGCGGCCCCTGCGGCGCTCGCACCTCCTCCGGTGCCGAGGGAGCCGCCGCGCTCCGGCTCACCATTGCTCCCGTCCAAGGAGGCACGTAGGATGGCTGGCATGCTGGGGGGGTGTGGGGAAGCTGCTGGGTGTGCTCCAGCAGCCAGGGCTGGCCCTCAGGTGGTGATGCACCCCCAGTAACACCCCCCTGGAGCCGGGAGCAGCTCCAGCCTCTGGAGGAGCTCCGTGGATGGGGAGATGGTGACTTGAGCCACTCCAGCATCACCCACACCCTCAGTGGAGCCACAGCCCCCTGGCTCATTTATTCTCTATTTTATTCTATAAATATGATAACATATAAAATATGTCCTATTTCAATTTATCATTCCAGCCCAAAATGCCAAATCCAGACCATTCCTGCCACACCACCCCAGAGAAAGCCCAAGGTGGTGTCACTGTCTGTGTGTCACCAGCCACCCTCGCCCCTCCAGAGCCACAGCTACACACAGGTTACAACGCTGTGGATCAGCTGCCATCCCCGTTAGCACTGCAGGACTTGGATCTCCTCTCATCCCACTGCTCCCTGCACCTCTCCAGCCCGTGAGCTCCGTCTGTCCAACGGAGAAAAAGGAAACCCTTAGGGAATATTTATGTGAAGGAGGAACTCAAAATCCTTGTCTGTATGCAAAAACACCCCTGGAACTGTCCCCAGGTCCAATAGGGAAGTAAATCACATCCAGGAGGCTCAATTTAAACCTACAGGTTTTACATCACGAACTGCACAACACTTGAAAAATCACAACCCCCAAATCCCTGACAAAGTCTATTTTGGACTATTTCAACCATTGACAGAAAATGAGGGAAAAACATGTTGGGGAAAAGGTTATTAAACTTGCTCATTCGGCTGTGGTGGGAAGTGTATCCTGCCCTGCTCATCCCGTTTCTGCCCTGGCTCAGAAATCATCTACCAGCTGAAAATCCGCCCTGAAGGAAGAGTTAATTAATGACAGCAATTAATTCCCAGCTATGTCTCCTCCTCTGAGAATTTCCAGGAGTTTCTCATATTCCACACCACGAGTATCACCAGAACCAGCAGTTCTCATCCTCTCACTGCAACCAGAGCAGTGCACCAAGGGAAATCACAGACTGCTTCCAATGGTACCACGGGAGGAAACTGGGAATTTTACAGTAAGTGACAAGGTGCAGCTTTTCACACTGAAATTGGAATCCAATCTTGGTTTTCTGTTTTAAAAGCCTTCATTACAGGGGAAAGGGGAGAACAACATGAGCTCATGGAAAATGAATCTTACAGTCCAGCAGAGCCCGACGTGGCCACGCCAAGGAAAAGTGGCTCATTGCAAGGAGTGATCTCCTTGGGTGGAGATGTTCTCCAGATGGGTCCAGCCCAACCCTCCACTGGAGAAACATCTGTCACACTTGCTGACCCCGTGAGGTGAACACACACCAGCTGACCCAGACTGACCCCGGAGATGTTCACCAGTTGGTCCAGCCTGACCCTGGACTGGAGATGTTCACAAGCTGTGCCTCATTTGACCCTGGACTGGAGATGTTCACCAGCTGGTCCAGCCTGACCCTCCACTGGAGACAGTCACCACCCCCCCATCCACAGACTGAGCTAAGCTAAAGCCCCCTATTTCTTGGCAAAGCTTTGCTCTTAATGTTTAGTCACGAGAATGATGGGACTGCTGCTGCCCCGAGTGCAGAGAAGCCAGGAGCAGGGATTTCTTTCCCTCTGCCATCTCTAAATGCCATTTCAGATCCTCTCCTCAGCCTGTTTTCCCACCATCTCCTCAGCTTTTGTCAATCACTCTAAAGACATGCGACGTGGCGCTGCGTTCACGGTCTGCTGCACCAACAGCCACGCTCTCGGTCGCTTATTAAGGTCAGAAACCTGTTTGCAAACATCAGGGAGGACCAAGGTGAAGCCTGGAGTGCCAAGCAGGAGATCCTGCAGGTAGCTGCATCCCCGGCCCTGGGGGCTGTGCTTGGCACAATGCCCACTGGGGATGCCCAGTTACCGCTCAGGTGTCGGGGGTTCGGAACGGGCCAGTCCTTCTCCCACAGCTGCTGGACAGACCAGTGGGAAGTGGCCCATCCACAACTCCAGTAACAGCTCCATCCCTGAAGGAAGAATGACACTGTGGAATCCACCACTGAGGTCTCAAAGTGGCCACCTCAGGGGGCAGGTTGTGACTGGGGAGAAGGTGAGACCTCAGGGGAAGAAATGCTCCTTCTGCTTCCCAAAGCACTGGGAAGGTGCACACCAAGGAATTCCTCCTTGGGAGCGTGGGATGTTCCTGGCACACGCTGCCCAGAGAAGCTGCAGCTGCCCCATCCCTGGGAGTGTCCAAAGTCCACCTGGGACAGTGGAAGGTGTCCCTGCCCATGGCAGGGGCTGGCACTGGATGGGTTTTAAGGTCCCTCCAACCCAAACAATCTGGGATTCTCCAATCTCCCCAACCCTCTACATTTTGGCACCTCCACCAAGGCTGCAGGAGACTCATGGGCAGACCCACAGTGAGGGAACCCACAGGTGTGGGGTGGACAAGGTGAGGTTCCCCAGTTTGTTCCAAAGGATCCCAAATAAGCAATGGAGCAGCAGAAATTGCTCCTGCCCCTGTACGTGCAGCAGCCCTGCCACGGAATACCAGAGTGGGGTCCAAGCTGACCCTCCTCCAGCACAGCTTCAGACTTTTGTCAAGAAGAGTCAAATTCTGGGCACTTTGACCTCCCTGAGCAGGGAGCCAGGTTCCCGCAGTCCCTGGGTGAGTCAGGATCTCCAGGATCCCCACGGGACAATTCCCAGTCCCAGGACTGGCTCAGGGTTTAAGTGTTGAACTTGAGAAAATGGTGAACTTTGCCATTTTCTCTCCTTGCCCTCAACTTATACCAACCCCCCTGAGCAGCCAAAGAGCTTTGGCACCTGTGCACTTCCCAAGCACTCCTAACACTCTTCCAATGAAAAGCCAAGGGAAAAGAGATTCTTCTGCTTTCTAGGCAAGATCCCTTTGGGATGTGGTTGGAGACACAGAGGGAATAGCTTCAAACTCTGAAAGGGCCTCAAATTCTTCCCTTCACAAAAACAGCAAACCAGAAAACTGTCAGGCCAGTGGAGGGGACAGTCCTGGTCCTGGAGGTGTCTGGGATGAGACAGCACCAGATGCTTCACTGCTGTGGCAGCCACGAGTGCTGAGCCTCATCCACCAGCCTGCAGCCCCCAAGCAGGGGTAGAGCTGGTGGAAAAGTCAATCTATTGACCAGCCTTAATCAAATTTGAAACAGAGATGCACAGGCTAATTAACAGAGAGCCCCCCCCCCACGCCCTGATCTGCTCCCAGAGGGAGCACCGGGGCTGCAGGGCCTGGGGGGGCTGCAGCACCAAGGTCTGATGTGAGCCAGGGATGGGAATGTATGAGACATGGGGCTCAGCAGTCCCCCAGTGGGTGCCACAATGCATTTCATCCTGTTCCATCTCCAGGCTCAGCAGCAGCAGCGTGTCAATGAGAGTGTCTATCCACAGGCCACGATCCCCCCTTTAATCCGTTCTCAATTTCCCCTTTTGCACTTCACAGGTTATTTCTTCCCTCCACGGCCACAGCCCTGGGTTGCCAACACACCCTGTCACACCACAGAGGTGTGACGTTACTGAAATCTAAGCCAGCCCCTATTTTAGCACATCCCAACTCAATCTGAGCAACTGCCAAACCAGCTCCCAGACAGTGTTGGCACAAAGGCAGAAACTCACCAACCCTTAAGCCAGAGTGAACCTGAGCATCTCCATCACGAGCCAGTCCTCCCCTTCCTGCCCCGTGAGCACTGCCCTGCACCTGCTGAGTGAGTGCTGTAGTACTGCTGTGGAATCCAGCTGCATTCCAGCCTCCCAGCTTCCTGGTCACCTGCACACCCTGCTCTTTTCCTGTGCCCTGCTGCTCCTCCCCAAACCAAACACTTCACACGGGTCTTTTCCCCAGAGGAAAACCCACGGTCCTGCAGCAACATCTTACTTCTGATTATGATCCCCCAAACTTTACAGCTTCTTCAGCAGCCTGCACAGAATGCTCCCCAACAGTTCTGGCTAATAACCAGTCAGGTCTTGTTCCAGAGCAGTTTTTGGTCAGGCAGTGGGAGATGGACAACAGCTCTTCCCCTTGGCTGTGCTCCACTCAGACAACCACGTCACCGCGTGCCAGACAATGTTATTTGATTTCAAATTACCATTTCAACCAGCTTTAGCAAGTAAAGCTTCCAGTTCACATCTGATTTCTCCACCTCCTGGAATGAGGATTATCTCCACCCTTGGGGACCCCCAACCCTCATGAGGACAAGTTCCTTGCCACGGGATCCAACTGGTCCTGTTCCAAGCAGGAGGTTGGATCAGAGACTTCCAGGTGACTCCTGTGACCAACATGGTCTGGCAACTCCCACCTGGCATCAAACACATCCAAACAGGACACAGGAACCTGTCACAGTCAGGTGTCCTGCAAAGGAAGTTCCTTAAGGAGCTTCCTGCCTCTGCTTCTTGTTCCAGTCCTTGCCCTTAATTTTTTTACGTGGCTTGGTGTGCCATGAACTGGAAAGTTTGAAGAATGATTGCTTTTGAAGGAGCATTTGAGGAATGATTGTTTCTGAAGGAGCATCTCTGCTCAGGTCACCGGGTATAAAACAAGTTAAGGAAATACAAACAACCTAAAAACATTTGAAGTGATATTTAGGGGCTGCTCTATTTTTTCACTTTAGAGCTTGACTGTGTCCAGGCACAGCTGGAATACCTGCTCCAGGGCTGATGGCCCTCACAGGGACACAAAGAGCTTTCCCTGGCCAGATGGAATTCCCCATGTCTGAGTTTGTGCCCATTGCCCCCCACCCTGTCACTGGGCACTGCTGAGGAGAGCCTGGGGCTCTCTCTAATTCCCTGCTTTTGGGTTCAAACCCATCCATAAGACACCCCCTCCCCAAACCCCATCCACACCTCTAGAATGGGGGTAAAATCTCCAAAACGAAGGTGCAGAACGAGCAGAGCTCACCTTTCCAGTGAGTTTTGTTTGACAGCAGCACCTCCACTATAACCCAGTAACCCAGACCCCCCCACACACACCCTCCAGCACATTCCCAGTCACCGAGTGAAGGCACTCCCTCCGTGCATCTCTTACCTGGCTGGGGGGCGTGAGGAGGCGGCATCTGGTGGTGCATCATGGGGTACGGCGGGGGCTGCTGGTGGGGCAGCAGCCCGGGGTGTGCCGGGGCGCCCAGGGGGTTCATGCCCGGNNGCGCCCGGGGGGTCAAGGCCCGGCCCGCCGGGGGGGTGGGGCTGCTGGTGGGGCTGCGGGGGGTTCTGGCTGTGCTGCTGCTGCTGCTCCATCTGCTGCCGCGCCCTCAGCTCCGCGTACTTGAGCTGCTCCATGTGGAAGTTCTGCCGCTCCGTCAGCAGCTGCTGCCGCTGCTGCTCCAGCTGTGCGGGGAACAGGGGGAGGCACAGGGGGTGAGGGGGACAGGCTGCAACAGGTTCCTGCAGACACACACTGCCCTGGGCCCCGAGGGGGCTTTGGGCACTGTCTCGTCCCAACCCCCACCAAAGCAAAGTCAGAATCAGCGACAACCCTACTGATACTTGCAGCTGGTTTTTGGTCTCCAGACCGTTTTCCAGCTGGAACAGATGAACTCACCTGGTTTTGTCCTAAAACTCTCCCAGTTACTGTAACTGTTACTATAACTCCTTCCTCAGTGAGCACCCACAGAGAATTCAGCCTTAACAGGGCTCTAGAAGGAACTGGGGGTTTTCCCTCAATCTCCTGCATGTTGGATTGAGGGAGGACAGGAAATTCAAGAGATTTTCTAGGTGAGACCAAAGCAGGGGGTGTGTGCAACAGCAGCTCAGTGATTCCAGGCAGGATCCTCCTCCACACCTTAAAGTGTAGGAATCGGATGCTGGGACAGCCAGACAACACTGATTTGTACTGTTAAGAGTATTATGTAAAAAAACCTCAAGTCATTCAGGCCAATTAAGATAAAATAGGCTGCTTTGACTAACTATGAAGCCACAGAGAGTCAACAGGCCCTGAGCAACCTGTCTGGTGAGAGGTGTCCCTGCCCAGGGGGTGCACCTGGATGAGCCAAGATCCTTCCAACCCAAACCATCCTATGAAAATACAAACAAGCCACAGAAAACATTTCTTCCTATTGCATATTTGTCTGATGGGCCAGTGTCTGGCTCAGGAAGTGTGTGAGATGTGACTTAGTTAAGAACTAGTAGCAGAT
The DNA here is from genome assembly GCA_013400415.1 of Scytalopus superciliaris. Taxonomy (NCBI): domain Eukaryota; kingdom Metazoa; phylum Chordata; class Aves; order Passeriformes; family Rhinocryptidae; genus Scytalopus; species Scytalopus superciliaris. The sequence goes on from VXBX01004043.1 coordinate 34,562, forward strand.
TCGTACACCATTCCCCCTCGGAACCGGCCCCGCGTGACTCGCTTACAAATGTTCCATGAGCATGTGAAGGTATATTCCATAATTCAGCTGGAAAGCAGGTTGCCAAGGAGACTCTCACCTAGCACAAGTTCTCCAAGACTCCCCAGGCTCCCCCAATACTTTGTGCTGGGCCTGGCTGCTGCCAGAGCAGGGCTGGGAGGGAGGGAGGGCAGGAGCACCACAGAGCGGGCATTGAGCAGCCCCAGATGGGCTGAGCCTCATGAATAAACCATGGCCCTGGCCAGGGCTCCCGCTGCCTGCAGGGACCACAATGGCATTATTCATGCTGCCCTGGCTCCTTTTTCCTCGGCCACTCTGAGAGTTGGTGGGGAAGAGCTCCATAAAACCACCCCACCGGAGTAATGGGGCGTGTGGGGAAACATTCCAGAGGTGTCCAGCAGCTCCGAGAGGAATTACTGCAAATGACCCCCAACAGAGGCTCAGGCAAGACTTTTCAATTCCTTTCATTCCCTTTTGTATCCCTGCTTTGCTCTCTTTATGGAGCCCCATCCTGCCACAGTCTTTACAAGGATCCCCAAACAGCATCCAGTGCCTGAAAATTCACCTTGCAGTCAACAAAACCAGGGAAAACTTCCTTTCTATACATTCCCTACACTCAGGATGAGATAAAACAGAGGGAGAGGGGAAAAAATGCACATAAACACAAGTTGTAACATGAGCTGCTCTTAAAACCGATCTAAGTTTGAACATCTGGTCCTGTAGCAGGTTCTGCCCACACCTGATGCAGCTTTGTGGGCACAACCCACAGCTGTACCCCCAGACTGGCACTAAAACCACTGGCACCAATACATTTTCTGCTGGGAACTCCACCAGTGATTTGCACTCGCTCTCCAAAGTCAGTCACTGCTGCAGCAGGAACCAGGAGGAGCGAGGTGAGAGCCTGACCCTGCCCCAGGATCCCACCATGGCTGGGGCTGGGAGGGACCTCTGGAGGTCACCCAGGGCAGGGTCACCCGGGGCAGGGGGCACAGGAACTCATCCAGGTGGGCTTGGAATGTCTCCAGAGGGAGACTCCACACCCCCCCGGGCAGCTGTTCCAGGCTCTGCCCCCTCAGGCTGGGGGGGAACTGGTTGTGGTTCAGTTTGTGGCCATTGCTGCTCGTCCTGTCACTGGCACCACTGCCCAGAGTGTGGGACCCCCCTCTGACAGCCCTGGAGATGTTTGTGTGGGTTGGGGGGATCCCCTCTCAGCTTCTGTCCCCCAGACCAGCCAGGCCCAGCTCCCTCAGTCTCTGCTCCTCAGGGAGATGCTCCACACCCCAAATCCTCTCTGTGCCCTCCTCTGGAGCCTCTCCAGTAAAATCTCCCCACACCACCCAATTCAGGAAACCAGCCAAAATTTTAGGTTGGTCCCTATGAATATGACACTCGACAACCTTCCAATTTGCAAAAGGAGGGATTTCCCCATGGAAAGGGTGGTCAGGCCTTGGCAGGGGCTGCCCAGGGAGGGTTGGAGTGCCCAGCCCTGGAGGTGCCCAAGGCAGGCCTGGCCGTGGCACTCAGAGCTCTGGGCTGGGGGACAGGGGGGGCATCGGGCACAGGGGGGGCTCCTGGGCTGGGAGGGCTTTGCCAGCCTCTGGGATTCTGGGATTCCTCCCTGAGCAGACCCAACAAAGCTCTCACGTGCCTTTAGAAAGCCTGGGCCAGCAAAGCTCCCCCACCAGGCCCCTGCTTTCACACAATCAGAGCTGGCAGCACTGACATTACCGAGTTAAACACAGAATAAAAGTGTTTTGCCTTAAATTTAACACCCTCCAGAGCAGCACTGATTCCTGTCAACACTCTCATTCCTGTGCCTTCCCTGTAGGAAAAGCCAGGGCAGCAGTAACGACACATTCACAGTGTGCAGCAGCAATGAGGAGGCTTTTTTGCTTTAATTATTCCCCAAAATACCCACAATGAGGTGAAAGGACCGACTGTAACCACCAGGAAGCCGAGGGGAAAATCTGTATGCACATTTCTAAAAAGGAAAATGTCATATGCCTCAGAATGGAGCAAACCCCACCCTGCCACTAATGGAATATATCCCCCAAAGAAAGAAACCTGCAGGGAGCCTTTCCAAAAGAGTTGGGCCCATTTCCTGAGCTGCCAATCAGAGGCCAGCACAGACTGGAACAGGGGGAGGATGTGGAGCAATCCAGAAATTCCTGCTGACATTCTGCTTTAGGAAACCACAGTTTGTCAAACTCCACCAGGGAACTTTGGATTGGATACTGGGAAGAGGCTCATCCTGGAGAGGGTGACTGGGAGCCAGGGGTGTGCTCAGGGCATCCACCTGGCAGAGACTGGGAGTGCCTGGTGATGCCCTTGGTCACTTGGTTTAGTCTGGGGAGGTCCTGAGAGGAGCTGGGACTTGATGCCCCTTCCAACCTGGGACAGCCTGTGATTCCATTAGTGCCAAGGGAGGGTGTAAATCCCAGTCAATTCACACAGAAGGGCAAATGTGCAAATTTCTGGAATTATGAATCAACATTTTCAACCCACCTACAGTAACTGGCTACTGACAACAAGAAGGTAGATAGACAACAAAAAAAAATGAATTTAAAAATGATCACACTGATAAAAGTGAAATTTTGAGTCATTTGTTAAGTAGCTGGAGAGGAATCACTTTCCTGAAAGCCTCTTGCTCTGAATCTGACACAAACCCTCCTAAACTGATGAGTAACCCAGGCACTGAGAGCCCAGGCAGCACCTCTTCCATGCCCTGACCTCACTGCTTCCTTCCCTTCTCCTGGAGCTGCCCTCCCAGCTCAGACAAACCCATCACCATCATCACCACCACAAACTGAAGCTGTTACTCCTGAACACACACCCTTCCACCTCCACATCCCCCTTCCAGGGCTCTCCCAAGAGCTCTGAGAGCACCCTGAACTACAACTGTGGAACCCAGTCTGGGCTGGCTCAGGGAGAAGGGCAGAGCTGGTGCCCTGCCCGTAGGGAAGGAGGGTTGCCACCCATTTCACTCTTTGCATGTAAAAGCTGCTCTTATGTCATTATAACCCATGTGAAAAGGCCACATAAGGGCCCAATTCCACATTCCTGCTTGGAGGAAGGATTTGGAAGCACGTCCAGGATACCACCTTTGCTTGTGGCAAAGAGGAAACGCTGGATGAAGGAGGGCAGGGCTCAGAAGGCCCTGTGGGAGGGAACTGTGTGTTTTACCTGACGGACAAAGACACACAGGGGTGAGGAACAGCTGGAACCCCCAGTTTCCCAGCTGCTGGCACACCTGGATCCCTGCAGGGGGTGACTGAATCCCAAGCCCCACTTACTGCCTCCTTCTCCCGGTCCATGATGGTCTCCAGCTCCTCGAAGTGGCGCAGTTTTATCTCCAGCTTCTTCATCTGAGTTTCCACCAAAAGGGCCACCAGGGACTTGATCTTCCTCTCCTCCACTGCTGCCAGGTGCTGGGGACAAACACAGGGATTGCTTGGGAGGTGTTCTGAGGGAAAGAGAGTGCAGCTACCTCTGCACCCCGCTCCAGCCACCCCACCCCACCTCGGGACAGAAGCCAGGGAATGACATTATCAATCCCATGCTCGGAACCAGAGGCCCTTGGAAGGTTATTAAGCTTTTCATCAAATAAATAGGTGTTGAGGTTTAATACAAGAGGTATCTGGGAGTGCTTGGAGCAATCCAGCTCTGCCTCAGAGCCTCCCCACCACTGGGCACAAGGAGCACTTTCAGTGGGAATGTGAATGAGAGAGTAGGGCCTGTTTTCCCGAGTCAGCTGAGGGTCATCCAAAAAGCTCCCACAAAACACAGACAGGAGGTTGTTACCTGGAACAACCCCCAGGACAGGGAGAGGACTCTTGCATGTCTTGGCCACTGAAACAGTTTTTTCTCAAGTAAAAGGCAAATTGATTCTTTAGAAGGATTTGGCTTTATCCCATTTCCATATGCACACTTAGACATAAATAATTCAGGAGATCTATATATGTCTATATATTTCTGAGACAGCCTATAAAAGTGCCTCATATTCTCAGAGTGTGAAAAGTGTGTTAATGATGCCTTCGACCAGTTTTTCAGAAAAATCTGCTGTTCAGAATGAAAATGCCCTGAAAATACCCCTGTCATGGGCTGCCTGGGGGTTCTGCACTCACAGATGTTTCCATGCAGTGCCCAAGCCAAGCCCCACTGACATGCAGGGGCTCAGGGGAGGGAGGGCTGGGCTGCCAGAAGGGGAAGGTGAGGGCTGAGGGGGAAGAGGGGAAAAAGAAAAAGCTGGATCTTATCCAGCTCAAGCTGCAAACAGACTCATACTTAGTGAGTGGGCCCCAAACTGGCTCAGAACTGGGAGGAAAGCAGCATTAAAAGACTCCCTGTAACCTCAGATATAAACAGAACTTCTCAGTATGGTTGTGCTGTTTGACACATTCACCTCTGTGACCCACCAGCAACAAAGCAAGGCTTCAGCACAGCTGGGCAAGAAACATTCACACTCTCCCTCAGGTGAAGTTTCAGTCAGTGTGAGATCCAGAGCGATCCCAGGTCAGCTGAACACTGACCAAAGTGCTGCACACACTTGGAATAAGGGAACAGTGCTGCCAGGACTAGAGAATTCAATGCAAATAATACTGTTTAGTAAATGAAACTCCTTTGTATGAGAATTCAGAGGAAGAGGAACACTTTGGTTGATACAGAACCTTCTTCCATTCCTTCTGCCTTGCTTCACACGTTTAATTTTAATACTGAAACAGGATGAGCACCAAATCAGCAAAGCATGTGGTTAGGTAGAGGATAGGTCTCAAAACACATGTTAGAAAGGACATTATGACTGCAGTTTTAACTAGGGAGGCCCAGAGAGGCTGTTCCTCAGCCTGGCACTCCCCAGGGCAAAGCCCACCACAAAAAATCAGTACCAAAATCAATGGTGGTTCCAATCAATAAGCCCAGCACGGCTCCAGCCTGAGATGTAACTGAGCAAAGCACCTCAGAGGGCTTTTCTGACCTAAATGATGCTGTAAAACAGAACCCCACACTGGTTTGGGTGGGAAGGGACCTGCAGGATGTGCCATCCCCTGCCATGGGCAGGGACACCTCCCACTGTGCCAGGTTGCTGCAGCCTGGCCCTGGACACTTCCAGCAGAGGATTTGTTCCATCAGGGCAAACTTAGGGACAGAAAGGAAAAACCAGCTTACACTGGGTTAGAAATCTGAGAGGGAAATGAGGAAATGGGCTTTAAATTCTAACACTGCTTGTTCAGAAGCCAGAGCCTGTAAGAACACATTTAAATTGTTGCTCTGTAACATGGAGTCCCACCCCTGAACATACACACTGACCATTCCTCAAACAGCACAACCTTTTGGGGAAGCTACTGATCCCAAGAGGAAAAAAACCCCAACCAAACAAAAAAACCCCATCTCAAGATCCTGCCTTTAACCCCTGTTTCTCCTCAGAAACCAACTGCAGTATTCCTCTGATATAAAATCCCAAGGAAAACGCCTCTGTAAGAGCTTCTCACGTGACCAGGACTAGAGTTTATGATGAAGAATTTAATTACTCCCCCAGACAAGACACAGCTCACCAAAGCCTTAATATCGTCTGGGTTTTCAAGTGAGTGGAAAGAGAAATCCCTGTTGGACCCAAATTCTCCTCTGAAGTGTCAACATTCTAATTACAACCCATTATTTCCTGTAATGCAAAGCTAAAACTCTCCCTGAACATTATTATTCCATAATGAAAACTGCCATCAGGCAGGTCCCTGCTCCCTCCAGCACTCGTTAGCACCAGGGGGGAGGGAGGGAGGGAGGGGGAGAGAAGAGGCAGGAGCTCAGCTCTGCTTGCAGGGAGTGGCTTTCCATAAAACAAGAGATTAAATTTCATGGCTCCTTACACGTGAGCAGGTTCCTCCCAACCTGGCTGAGAGTATCTGTGAGTCTCATGCACTGCGAGTTCCTCTCAGTTCAGGCGACGACAAAGTGATGCACAAAGGAGCCAGTTTGGGCTCTGCACTTCCCCAGAACACTGAGCCTCAGGGTTACCTGCAATTTGGCATTTTAATGGACAGGAAGTTCGCTGAAGCCTGGGCTTTTAGAAGCTGGCTTGTGAAAGGTAACAACTAAAACACCCTCAGTCTCACGGGTTCAAAGAGAGGGACTGTGCCATGACATCACCCAGCACCACCCCACCCTCCCTCTGGGGGATGCAGCTGGGCAAAACTCTGATGTTTTAAGGATGGAAAGTCAGAGTGAAAGAGTCAGTCCAACACACACCACCTCACTGTATCCCTCCTTATGTCCTGGAAGCCTCTCAGGAATAAACCCCACCCAGGCTTTGCTCTTGGTATCTATAAACTGGGGGGACACGGAATGTGGCACCGAATTCAGGAGGAATTAAAAAGCCCCACCTACAACTTGAACCCACAGAAATTTATAAAGAGAAAAGAGAATTTGAGAGAGGTATTCTGAGAGGAATGAGACAGTGTGGCCCCTGCACAGAGGGAGGGGGAGACAAGGAGCAGTCAGTGATTACAGGGCAGGGCAGAGCTGTCAGAGGGGACACTCACAGAGCTCAGCAGAGACCCCAGACAGGCTGAAGCTCAGGGACAGAAAGACAAGGACGTGCTCTTAGCAGAGCTCTTAACGAAAGATCAGTGTCTGGGAACACTGCAGTGCCAGGGCTGGACACCACTGTGCCCACAGGGTCTGTGTGGGGCCCCCCAGCAGCAGAAGGGTTTCTCACCACACCAACCCCCCCAGCACTGCAGCCACACCTGCCCAGCAGAGAAAAGCCTTGCCAAAAAAGAACAAGCACATTTCGGGAAGGTTTCTTAGGGATGTCCATTCACTTATTAACTGTAAAAGCAGCTGCTTAAATTAAAATTGCCTGTTATCTCACACAGGGGTTCAAGCAGAAGAAATTAAGGCAGCACTTGTGCTCCTCTGAGGTGTCAGGGATCAGACTGTGACCCCCCAGAGCTGGAACAAAGAGCCATTTCAGGCAGGGCTTTCAGGAAGCTGGAAGCCCAGGCAGGGCTGCTGGGCCAGGACCAACCTTGGCTTTGGTGGCAGCAGAGGCCAAGGCAGCAGCTGCAGCTGTGGCGACGTTTCCTTCCGAGATCTCGTGCTCCACTTTCTTCTTCCCAGCCTCGTTCTCTTTGTCTTTGCTCCCATCAACGTTCTCCTTGTTCTCCTCGGCCTCCTTCTCCTCTGTAAGACATTCCCCCAAGGCCGTTCCACGTGCTGCCCTCAGCCCGGGATGGGGGTGGCACTCACACTAATCAGCCCACTAATGAACTCATCCACACCTCACAGCACTGCTCCTTATCCAAACACTGACAGGGAATCCACACTGGTGATGATCTGACCCGACAAATGGGGCAACTTTACATGTTTTGCATTCCCATTACCTGCCATCAGCTTCCTCCCATCATTTCCAAATCAACTCCATCATCACATCAAATCCAAATGCTCCTTGTTCTACCTGTGCTAAAAAACTGCAGTGCCAGGGAAAAACAATGGATTCATTCCCATCCCTGGGAGTGCCCAAGGCCAGGCTGGATGGGGCTTGGAGCACCCTGGGCTATGGAAGATGTCCCTGCCCATGGCAGGGGTTGGGACTGGATGGGTTTTAAGGTCCCTCCCAACCCAAACCGTCCTGGGATTCTGTGAGGCACAAGGCAAACATTAAAAATGAACAAGAATAAGGTTTTATATAAATGTTAATCCTCTGCCTGTCAAAACGCAGGCTCTGCATCACTTCACAAGGGAAAGGACCTAAAATATTAAATTCCAAAGATAAAAGTGAGCAGAGAATCCTGGAATGGTTTGGGTTGGAAGGGACCTCAAAGCTCACCCCATCTCACCCCCTGCCATGGGCAGGGACCCCTCCCACCAGCCCAGGGTGCTCCGAGCCCCATCCAACCTGCCCTTGCACACTCCCAGCAGTTCCACCTCTTTGCACCCAAAATGATCAAATGTTGTGGAATATGGGCACAAAGAAAACAATTTCTGTGACCTCCAGGCACTTGGTTACTGCAATTCCCTCCCTCAGTCCCTGCACAGAAAGCTCAGCTGAGCTCTACAGTGAGCTCAGGGAAGGATTTAGTGCCTGAGTTTGCAGCGACATTAAACCAGACTCAGTTCTACTGAAGCATGAAACAGCCTGATGTGCACGAGGAAGTATTTCCAGTTGGCTTTATGGTCTATCCCAGCACTCTGGGAAGGCTGGGAATTCTAGCACAGCTCGAGGAGCAGCTGGAACTGTTACCTGACTTGGGCTCTGCAGCCACTTCACCCTCTGGCTCTTTTTCTGCATTTCTCTCATTTTCTCCCTCTGGAACTTTCTCTCCTTCCTCAATTTCAGTCTCTGCTTTGTTTTCCACCTAAATGGGAGGAAAGATTGGTTGGAGAATGGCAGACAGAGATTACATTCCCTGTTAACCTCGTTTATAGGTTTCAAATTAATTCACTGTCATTAAGGAAGAGACTAAATTGCAAAACCTGGCTGCTGCTTAAGCCAAGTTTGACAATCATGATCAAAATCTGAGCAGAAGTAAATTCTAAACTGGACAGAATCTCTCAGGTTTGATGACCCAGGCCAACCTGGGCTCTGCTGGAGGTACAGGAAATCCTGCACCAAGCTCATGGGATCATGGAATGGCTGGGAATAATGCAGCTCTCCAAGCTCTGAGAGTCTTCCACACTTCTAGCTACTCAAGTGTGCCTGGTTATCAGAGAGGCAGCAGCAGGACCACCTGAAATCAGAGAGGGTACCCCCAAGGCTGCTCCCATCAGCCCCAAACCACGGGTTCTTGCAGGCATTACCAGGAGGCTGAAGGGCAATGGTAATTAATTCATGTGATAATGATAACCAGTGTGTAAGTATCCCACCTTTATGGGCTGGGCCATGCCCAGTGTCAGGAGAACACAAACACACCCACGTCCTGCAAGGGGGAGCTTCACCAACCAGCTCAGCTGGAGGCACCTCAGACACAAATGGTGGTAAAACACTGATTATCCCAAACTTCCCACTTCCTGGAAAGCCTTGATAGGAAGGGAATTTGTAGAAAAACCTTTCTAGAGCAAAGACCTCACTTGCTGTAGAGCACTGCAAGCCATGAACCACAACGGACAAACACCCCTCAGCAGCTTAAATCTCCAATTCTCCAATTCCTTCAATCCCCAGTACTCCCGATTTCTAAACCTCCAATTCCTCCCATTCCTGTATCACCCAATCTACATCTACATTTCCTCCCAGGAAAACCTTTTTTCCTCAGGACTAGGAATCAAGACACTCGTTATTATGATTTAAGATGACATAACTAATATGAAAATGAAGCTCTGTGGAGCTGAGAACTGTTCCCTATGGACACACTGACCAGCACATGATGTCCACCTGTCCTCCCAGGCACTTTAAAGCATGCTAATTCAGGTTTTAAGTGTCAGAATTCTCTTTGCAGCAGCAGTGCAGACCCAAACTCACCTTCTCAGCCTGCTGCCCCTCCGCCTCCGTTTCCATCTTTTCTTCCTCAGCCCCCTCTGAGAAAACAAACAGTCAAGCATTTAGAGTTGCCATGAGATCCATTACCACACTCTGTCTTTATGTCAGGGTTAACTCACACTTGCTGCTCTCTGCTGTGGTTTCAGGGAAGCCACAGCACTAAGCTCCTGGCACTCAGTTTATGACACTGGCTTTAGTCTGTAAGTCAGGTTTACTTGCAAGTTTAAATTTAACTGGGTTTTCTGCTCAGTCCAGGACAGAACATTAAGCTGCATGTTGAAGTTGCCTGTGCTGAACCCCCCAGTTTACCCACAGAGAGAAACCCCCATTTGAGCCCCATAAAGAACATCTGGATGCCCAACCCTGCAGGACTCCAGTCCTACAGTAACTCCCTGTGGTAAGTCACAGTATCAGAAAATGTTTCTGCCAACACAGGCCATCTGAATCCCATGGATGCCTGTCAGGTATGTGATTATCCTCAATTTCAGTGCTGCCAGACTTGGAATTCCTCCCCAGCACAGGATTCCCTCGGGTGCTGCCAAGCAGGTCTATCCTGAGGCACCAGCACAGGCTGCAGGTCATGCAAGGTTTAAATCCCATTTTGCAGGGGCTGCAAATACCAGAATTGTCCAGCCCAGACTTCAAAATAACAATTCAACAGTGGAGCAGCTTTAAGAGGTGAGGGCTTGATGGGGCTCATTGAGTAAGTTACTGCTTTACAAAGCACAGAGTTCCCTCAGTGACAGCTGGTCCCTGATCAGAGGAGGGCAACAAGCCCTGGGATGGGGAACACCATGAAGGTGTCTGGGTAATGTACCACTATTCCTGGTATTTTCTTGGGTAAAAGCCCAAGAAATCCCAATTTATTGCAGCTCTGCAGGAAGGGATGAGAAGAGAGTGTCAGCACTGCCTGGCAGTCCTGGCCCAGGATGTCACATTCTCATGCCCAGGGGCATTACAGGAGCTTGTTCAGCCCCTGCACTCCGTGGAACTGCAGGAGACAAGCCCTGATCCAGCTCTAAGCTTCTGAAGACATCAGCTGCTGCTGGTGTTCATTTCCAGTAATCCCCATTTTCCTGCTAATTCCTACGCTGAGGAAAAACAACATACAGAGGGTTTTGTTCGAACAGCACCAGTTCTGCTGAGGATTTTTGACAAAAGTCCCTTCCACACACAAGAAAAACAGACTAAAATGTCTGACTGACCAACAACGCTTTTCCTCTCGGCTTATTTGAGGATGATAAACCTACTAATCTGAACTATCTGCCACCATAATGCAATTTAGGGACACTGGGGACGCAGTTCCTCCCAAGTTTTATCTCAGAGTCAGGATTTAGTGACCTCATAATGTCACAGGGAGAATCTCAAGTAGATTTTGTCAGACAGCTCTTTCAAGCCTAGGAGCAGAGTTCCAAATGGGGCTTAAAAGTGTCATCGCTCCCAGGGAATGGGAGAGAAGGATTTACAGAGAAAGTTGGATCCAATCCTTGAGCCAAAAAAAAAAAAAAAGAAAAAAAAGGTGGAGATGAAGTACAGAACACACTGAGCGTGTCTGGGTTGGTGGAGTGGAGGATCCTGAGCTCAAACCACAGAAATACTGCACAGAAACACCCACATGTTCATCCTGGTTGGCTCAGCTCAAACACCAAGAGCTCCCCAGACTCCTGGTATTGGGATGCAGCAGAACTGAGAGAACAGGCTGTAACTCGGTATAAACAACCCAAAGCGACCCCAGGGAGAAGGGCAGAAAAAGTGAAGTTCTGCTTCAGACAGAGCTCCAAATCTGAGCAAACCAGACCACAAAAGCTCCTGCCTGTGGTCCCTTCTACTCCAAACTCAGCTTTGAACGTGGGGGTTTGGTTTCTTTTCACAACACAGCCATAGATTTCCACAGTGGTTTGGGTGGGAAGCAACCCTGAAGCTCATCCAGTGCCACGGGCAGGGACACCTTCCATGAGCACAGGGTGCTCCAACCTGGCCATGGGCACTCCCAGGGATGGGGCAGCCACAGCTGCTCTGGGGAAACTCCCAAGCAATCCATGGACCATGGTCAGGGCTGTTAAAGGACTGATGTTGGTGCAGTGGAGGAAGTTCACAGAATCCCAGGATCCCTGAGGCTGGCAAAGCCCCCCCAGCCCAGGAGCCCCCCCTGTGCCCGATGCCCACCTTGTCCCCCAGCCCAGAGCTCTGAGTGCCATGGCCAGGCCTGCCTTGGGCACCTCCAGGGCTGGGCACTCCAACCCTCCCTGGGCAGCCCCTGCCAAGGCCTGACCACCCTTTCCAGGCAGGAATTCCTGCTGCTGTCCCCCCTGCCCCTGCCCTGGCCCAGCCTGAGGCCATTCCCTCCCCTCCTGTCCCTGTTCCCTGGGAGAAAGGATGTTCCTCAGGCCAGCAAGAGGCAGGTAGTTGTGAGAGACCACAAGGCATCTCCCAAGGGGGGGGGAACCACTTGGAGATGAGGAACCATCACCTGTCCCTTTACACCTGAATCAGCAGATATTTTGTGTCTCTGTGAAGTCCTGTTGCTTTGCACATTCTCTCCAAGAACACAGAGCCCTCTTTACTGATACCCACAGAACTGAGAGCCGAGTTCTGACCAAGCCCAGTGACTTTACACAGAACTTAAACTGCCTTTGGGTCAACAAGGAAAACTGAAACATTTCCCTGCTAAGGAGTTCCTGCATTTCCAAACAGATGCAGCAGGAGCAGCTACAGAGCCTGGGCTGCCTCGAGAGGAATGAGCAAAGCCTGCAGAGGAACACACAGAATCACTTGCCTGAGCTCAGCAAACAGTTTAAAGACGCCCTCCAGCCATCCCAGTCTCTTTGTTTTGAGGGAGGCAGCACACACAACCTGTCAAAAGCCAGGCTGGAGTGTTAATATTTAATTGAGAGGAAATGCACTATAGCTATGGAAATATCCTGGGTTATGATAATGATGGGATTATCGAAACCATAATTTACATTTCCCACAATAAATCAGGACTGCACAGCCCGGGGAGCCTCCCCTGCTCCCACCTCACACAGTGTGGAGGCACAGCCCAGGCTGCAGGGCTGGGGAGCTGCTCCATGGGTCGGGCATGGAGGGGCTCAGCCCCCCAGGGGTGCAGGCCCATGGACACCCCCCCAAGGCAAGGGAAGCACTCAGGAGCCCAGTCAGTTTAGCAGTGCTGGCTCCACTGCAGAGCTCAGGCTCACTCTGGAGACCACAAGGGAAACCACTCTGCCAAAAATGAGTAAAATAACCTCCAGTGCCTGTACACTTGTGTGTGGGGTGTGTGTGAGAATGAACCAAACCCAGGCACAAACCAGCACATTTAGCCATCCACTGCAGCTGGTTCCAGTTGCAGGAACACAGAACCATTGCCCCACTCCCTGGAGCACCATCACAGAGGAGCCTGAAGCCCTCAGAACCTGTGCCAGTGGAAACACTTGTTGGAGCAGGAGATTAATTGCTCAATTGACTCCAACACAGACCCTTCAGTGGGGCACCATCTTAGAAAGGTCTTAATATTTATCATGAGGCACAACCTTGGAACTTTTAGAGCAGGTTGTACAGAAAGGCTGTGGCTGCCCATCCCTGTGAGTGTCCAAGGCCAGGTTGGATAGGGCTTGGAGCAACCTGGGCTGGTGGGAGGTGTCCCTGCCCATGGCAGGGGGTGGCACTGGGTGATCCTTCAGGTCCCTTCCAACCCAAACCCTTCCATGATTCTATTCCATGACTCTACAAAAGCAGAGGACAGAGCCCACCACACTCCCCACAGCATCTGACCCACTCCAGTCTCCTCTCAACCCCACTGAAGCCTCACTTGATCAACTTAACAGGAATTATCACCAGCTTTTAGAAAACCCAACAATGAAGACTTAGAAGAGGAGATTCTTGGGTATTAACTTAAGCTCCTCCAATCTGTTCCAGTCATTTTCCCCTTTCACATCCCATATTGTCTATAATTTACCAATATTGAGAGTTTTAAATGTATTATGGAGCTATGATAGAAATCTATTTCTGAAATTTAACAACTGATGAACTTTAATTGCAGAACAGAACCTTAAGCAGGTTCTTATGGTTTTCCCTCCACTGTTGCACTGAAATATAAAACCACCATTCAGTGATTCCATTACAAGGGAATAGAACTCCATTGCAAGTGACAGGAGTAGGGGGAATGGCTTTAAGTGGGAAGAGAGTAGGGTTAGATGGGATACTGGGAAGGAATTCCTGGCTGCCCCATCCCTGGAAGTGTCCAAGGCCAGGTTGGATGGGGCTTGGAGCAACGTGAGCTAGTGGAAGGTGTCCCTACCCAGGGCAGGGGTGGGACTGGATGGGCTTTAAGTTCCTTCCAACCCAACCCATCCTGAACTCTACATACAGTATGGAACCCCAAGGAGATAGTTTTGCTTCTCCACAGCTGCAGTTAAATACAAAGCCTCAGCTCTCCATGGAAAACAGGGCTCCATGTCAGCAGCTGCACTCCCCAGCAGATCCTGATGGATGATCCCACCCCTGCCACGGGAGCCCTGGATCCCCCAGGCCCCCAGAGCAGAGCTCTCTGGACATGGAAGGCACCACAGATTGCTGAGTGACCCAGTTCACTGTGGCTGAGCAGCTCCCCCAGGGAGAACCATCTGCTCTTGTCCTAATTTATTCCATTAGTCACAGCCCGGCACAAATCGCATTAGTGGCGACAGGGCAGGATTAGCTCTGGAACTCACCACTCAGAAGTAATTGTGTTATGGGCATCTGCTCTGTGCCTCCCCATAGCCAGGACAGGCACTCCAGAGTCTCCATGTGCAACCTCTGCCCAAACCCTCCCACAAAAAGGGCCAACATGGGCCAACCTACAGCCTGGCAGTGCCACAGACTTCCAGGGCAGAGCTGCAGGATGAAGAATTAAGACACAAAGCAGCACACATGTTGTAGAGGATCCACTCAGGACAAGAGAGAACGGCCTCAGGATGGGGCAGGGGAGATCCAGGTTGGACACCAGGAGGAATTTGTGCCTGGCAAGGGTGGTGAGGCCTTGGCAGGGGCTGTCCAGGGAGGGTTGGAGTGCCCAGCCCTGGAGGTGCCCAAGGCAGGACTGGCCGTGGCACTCAGAGCTCTGGGCTGGGGGACAAGGTGGGCATCGGGCACAGGGGGGGCTCCCTGGGCTGGGAGGGCTTTGCCAGCCTCAGGGATTCTGAGGTCCTTAACATGCCACAGTGACATCTGCACTTGGAGAATATGGGAAAGGGAAACAAAGTCCTTGGAAGAAAAAAATTAACTGAAGCTGATCTTATTTTCAAATAGCTATCAAATTAAACTTAGTCCCAGATGGAGTAACAGTGAGATTTTGTTTATAGTTGACTTGAAAACGAACCCCAAAGCCTTGCCCTTCCAGCAGAGCCCCAGTGCCTGCTGGCAGCCCTGAGCAGGGCAGCACTGAGGAGCAGCAGATTCCCAGATGTTCCTGTTCCCTTTCCAGCACACACTCCACATCTTCCCAAAGCACTGAGCTGCCTCACATCAAGTCTGTCCCACTGAGCAGAGAACTGAGAGATGTGACAGAAGGGCTGAGTGGTCTGGTTGCTTCTTTTCCATTTAAAATGATCCTCCTGAGGTAAATGGCATTTTCAATCTCATTCACAGGGTAGTTTTGCCACGGCCATCAAGTACTATAAATAGGAGCCCTGCCTGAGCAGCAGTTGAGAGCTGAGCAGCACCAGCACACAGGTCCCCTGGGAGCCCATCCCACACTCTGGCACCCTGCTCCTCTCCCTGGATGGGGGGACAGCGGGTCAGCCAGGAAATGCAGGACGGCATCCCAAATCCAGCTTCCAGCCAAGCTCCATCACACCCCAATGGGTTTTTCCCAAAGCCAGCCCTGCCTTTACATGTCCAGTCACAAAATTCACTAAAACCCTTTGTGATGAGCTGAACAGAACAGGAGCCAGCAGTGCTGAGGGAGAACCAACCCTGGTGAGGGGGCAGCTCTGCAGCAGAGCGAGGAGAGTGGAGCCTGGGCCAGGGATGGGCACACAGGGGTCTGCTCAGCTGCTGGGGCAGTCACCAGGGCGCACACACAGGGGCTACACAGGCCTGCACTTCACGGGGAGGGGCCCTTTTACAGATGCTTTTACACTCCACAGCAATGAGGAGCCAATTTACACCTCTCAGGGTGTCAGAGAAGAGATTCATCAGCAGAATATTCGCTGATGTTGACAGAAATGGGCTCATCTGACACCGAGCTCTGAAAGCAGAGCTTGTCACTGTGCACCAGGGGGTGCAGGATTCCAGCAGTGGGATGTACACCCAGGCCAGGCCTGGGGCTGTCCTGTGCCAGCCCAGCAGGGCAGCAAAACTGCCCCTCCTGCTGCCACCACACTGAGAGTGCCTGATTCACCTCAGCACTGAGCACCAACAACCCTGCTCACTTTGTGCCAACCCCAAAGGCAGCGACCCCAACCCAGCTCCCACATCAGTGGGGAATGTGCTGCTCTGGTGTTCTTGGTCACTCCACCCTGTGCACCCCAAGCAAGGGCATTTCCACGTGTGAGAGCAGAAAACAAACTGCTAAAACTCAAGCCAAGTCCTAAAATCACTACTTCGCTGTCAAGACTTCACCCTACAGAGAGCAGAAGTGACACAGCCCATCCCCTTCTCCTCACCCCCGACTTCCATCTCCTGCTGGAGGTGACCTTGAGGCTCCCTGGGAGTCAGGAGCAGAGCCCAAGGAACCCCACCTGTGTGGGGATGCACAACTCACCCATCTTCTCTGGCTCATCGGGGCCCGTCCCGGCGATGCAGCTGCTCTCCAGGCCGTAGGTTGGATCCACCTTCCCAGAGGCTCGTGCTGCCTCCTGGACTTTCTTCACATGAGCTTCCACCAGCTCCAGAGGCACCTCCTCTCGGACCCGGGAAAATTCCTCTGTCGAAGAGGACATGGAAAATGGCACCGTGTGGGAGGGGCACGGAAAACAAGCTGGATTTCCCCTCATCGATGTGCAGGTAAATCCTGTGCATTCTCTAATGTGCAAATTCCTTCTCTTCACATGAGGCAGGTGGGTTTGTCTCTCCCATGTGGCAGAAGAGACTTTTTTCCCAATTATAAAACACTTGGTTTTGTCTTTTCAATGGGGTAGAAAAGACTTTCTTCCCAATTATATAAAATTGCATTTTATGTGGAAAAACAAGGAAAAAAGAGAAAGGAACTATTTCATCATATGGACACATCTTGTGTCACTTGAACCTTGAAACTGGATGATCTTTAAGGTCCCTTCCAACCCAACCCATTCTGGGATTCTGTGACCCAACTGTGGCAGATCATTTCCCACAAGTAAAGCAGGAAAAGTGGAAGTTTCACACCGTGAGTTTACCCAGAGCTGAACTGAGAGGGGTCAGAGTAACACCCACCTGCAAGGACAGCAGGGCAGTGAGAGCCAAGGGGCAACACGGGCCAGTTTTAGGCTCTCAGGGTCCTTTTAGAGCCATTCCAACTTCACACACAACACCCTGGGCTGGGAGGGACCTCTGGAGGTCACCCAGGGCAGGGTCACCTGGGGCAGGGGGCACAGGAACTCATCCAGGTGGGCTTGGAATGTCTCCAGAGGGAGACTCCACACCCCCCCGGGCAGCTGTGCCAGGCTCTGCCCCCTCAGGCTGGGGNCAGCTGTTCCAGGCTCTGCCCCCTCAGGCTGGGGGGGAACTGGTTGTGGTTCAGTTTGTGGCCATTGCTGCTCGTCCTGTCACTGGCACCACTGCCCAGAGTGTGGGACCCCCCTCTGACAGCCCTGGAGATGTTTGTGTGGGTTGGGGGGATCCCCTCTCAGCTTCTGTCCCCCAGACCAGCCAGGCCCAGCTCCCTCAGGGAGATGCTCCACACCCCAAATCCTCTCTGTGCCCCCCCAGGCCCTCTCCAGCAGCTCCTTGTTCTGAGGAGCCCAGACCCGCTCACGCCACTCCAGCTGTGCCTCCCCGGGGCACCGTGCCCGCGAGCCGGCCATCCCACTGAAAGCACGACCCACCCCCGGGACCCACAGGCCCGTTTCCCACAGCAGCCCCACAGCCACCCCCGGGGGGGTGACCCAGCAGCAGGAACCCCCCCTCAGTGAGGGCAGAGGGAGCCGGGCCGTACCCAGGGCGGCCTTGGCGGCGGCCGAGGCCACGCGCGGATCCACCACCGAGGCCAGGAAGGCCACGGTGCTCATGACGGGGTTGCCCGACTGGCTGAAGGGCACGGGCTGGTAGGCCAGGGGGCCCAGGGAGGCGTCCGAGTTCTCCAGGTAGGGGTCCTCGATGGGCAGCCGCAGGAAGTGCAGGATGCACTCGTCCTGTGTCCGGCTGCCCACGTGCTCCGACACCTTGTTCCAGTCGTCCTTGTACATCTCCAGCGCCTGCAAAAGGCAAGGAATTACTGCCTGCACAGCAGCTCCCCTGGGAACAGCCCTGCTCGGGGCTCAAGGACTCACACTGCCCACCGTGGTGCTGGAACGATAGATCAGCACCATCCAACTACAAAAAATCCCGTGTTTCCCAACAGCAAAATCATCTGCACCAGAAACGTGGCCATCTCCTGGGCCAGCAGTGACATTTAAGCCCTGGGGACTGTCTCACAGGCTGATGCTGCTACTGCATCAAAAAGAACAGCTGGAAGATTTGGGATTTACTAATATTTGCACAGTTGGTGTTTCCCAACTTGCTTTCCCAGAGAACTCTGCCTGCCCTGCCAAGTCTCCAATCCCTCAATTCCCACTGCTCCTCCCCGAGGGCTCCTGTGCTCTCCTACAGAGCACACGGAGTGAGCTGGGGCAGGGACAGGATTTATTTCCCACGAGTGCACTGGCTGTGATGGTGAAACCCCATTTTTAGATCCAACAGATGTTATGGAAGTGGAAAAGCACCAAACCAGTGCACCGGGGGGAAAGAGGGAAGCACATCCCACATCCCAAAGGCAGCAGAGACCAGTTCTCCAGGAACTGCTCCCCAGGATGGTCTGTGTTAACAAATCCTTTTTGGGTACACAAGCACCTCGTTAAACAAGAACTTGCAGATCAAATCCAAGACTTTGTAAGTCAGAATTTCAGTCACTTTTAAACTTACTGAAGAAGAGCCTTAAAACAATTTAATAGCAGTGAGCTACTGAAGGCATTAGTCTATGAAAACCCAACAAATTAGTCCTGTAAAACCCTCCAAGTGGTGGCCCAATAAATTATTATCCCTTAACAAGCATTCTTTCCCCTGAAAACTGTTTTAGTGAAGCATTTGGATAACATAAAATTAATGCTGAATTATACTGAATTATTCTACATTTCTGAGATAATTCCTGGTGCAGTCACAAGGCAAAAGATGTTCAATGTCAAAAAGAAAATGAGTTTTCCCAACTAAATCTTTCCCACAAGTCTGAGAAGCACCAGAAATCTCAGTGTTCAGGGTCAGTCTGAACCTGTATGGCTGAATTAAACTGCAGAGCATGACGGGAGAACTTGGGGCTGGGCTGGACCTGGGAAGGGCCCAGGATATGGAATAACTTGTACAGAGTACCAGGGCTAGGCTGGAAGGGGCTTGGAGCAACCTGGGCTACTGGAAGGTGGGACAGGATGGCATTTAATGTGCCTTCCAGACACACTGGTTTTCACTTCTGGAGGAGAAGTGCTCTCGTATTTTTTTCAGTTAAAACATGAGCTCTGAGAACTCAAGGACAAAGGGGACCCTGGGGCAGGCCATGGATGCAGGAGGTCAGCTGGTCATGGAAATGCTCCTGAGCCTGCAGAGATGTGGGACAGACTGACTGCAGGGACACCAGCTAAACCCACACGTGTCAGAGATCCAACAGGGAAGGGCCCACGTTGCCTCAGCAGGTGGAACTTCCCAGCCCTGGCCCCAGGATCGATGTGACCTTTACTGAAGGGCTGACCTTTGAGGGCTCTGTCTCCCAGCCAGGTGTCCCTGTTTATACTGAGGGAGATGAGGCAAAACTCCCAATATATCCCCAGGAAGCCACTGGCTCCCTGCCCCTTCCCTTCAGAGCCTGGGAGGGAGATCAGCTGGGCACGTGTGTGGGAATGCTGAGCTGGATGGGGAGGACACTCAGGAGCTGCTCAGGACCACGAGCAGGACAACAGGGAGGGCTCTGACAGCTCCATGGAGGGACCAGTTTGCTTTGGGAATGCACTGGACAGCCTGGTCTTACCACAGGAACCAACAATCCCAACCACTGCCGAGCCCTCCTCCTGCCCTCCCTCTGGTCTTCCAAGGGTTTAATAATGAGGGTAATAAAGAACAACAAAGAGTCACAAGTTCAGCCCTCATTTCCCTTTCCTCACCCCATCTCTGGGCTGTGAGCTCCATGCCAGTCTCCAGTTTTAACAGGAGGGCAGCTCTGCCTCCCCAACCCTGGGGCTCTGGGCTCTGCTCCTTCTCCTTCACTGCTTTACCTTCCCGCCAGACAAACCTCTCTCCCAATCACTGTCCTCCCTAAAAAGAGCTGGGAATGCACTCAGAGCACTCCATGGAGACAGAGGTGCTGTGGCAGGGAGGAGGGCTCTGGGAGGGGAACTGTTTCCTCCCCCGAGTTGTTCAGTCAACAGGCAGAGGGACAATAATTATTTGAGATATGATTTATTATTTGGAACTTCACTGCATCTCTGTTTGCCCAAAGCTGCCCTGAGGATTTAATTGGACTGAGCTGGCTTGTTACAGCCCAATTACTTATGCTTGAACTGAGATACTCTGCACTGATTTATTCAGAGGGCAAACCCAGGAAAAATGAGCAACAAAAACGTTATTAATTTAAATTCATTGAATCATATTGCAATCTCAAGATTTAGGGTTTTTTTCTGTTGTTTTAAACAAGTGTGCCACTGGATTATTTCACTGGGCTACAACTTGCTGTGCCTGGCCAGAAGCTACAAACATACAAACCTGCATTTTAAATATTAATCGTAATATGAATATTGTAACTTTAAAACATGAATTTAAATAAGTGATAGAGGAAAGAAGCCAGTATGTCAAGACATCAGCCTTGTTTCTCCCTGCAGGAATGCCACAGAAAACATCTGAGCTGTTTACACCCCGTAAACAGAATTTCTTTCATGTGCCAACAGAACAGTGTTGGCTCAACAGTGAATATCAACCTCGAACAGACAGAGAAAACCAGATGTTCTGGCTGCTTGGTGACCACCCCCCACATCTGTGGGGGCTGAATCCCTGGGGCTGAGCGTGGCTCAGCACCACCCCCATCCCTTCTCCAGGCTTCTCCCTAAGAAATTCACTCGTCAAGGGGTTTATTAACACGTGGGAAGACAAAAGGCTGGAACAATCAGGCAATTGCAATCTGCTTTAAGCTCTCCAAGCAGAAATCAACAAAAATAGAACACCAAACTGGAATTCTTAGAACCCTGAATTACACGAAGGGAAATAAATCAGCCATGGAGCTGCTGCATCGCAAGAACGTCCCTGGGAAAGCAAAGCTGGGGAGATGATTTTTCTTTACAGGAAGTGACAGCACTTTAAATTATTTCAGGCCACTGAGATTCCTCTTCTGATGAAGTCCATTAAAACAACTGTGCCCTGCTGTCAGTGTGAGACACCAGCACAGCCCCTGCAGGGGGAGGGTTTCCATCCCAGACTGGAATCCCAGGGGATCTGACAATCACCACGTGCTGCAGGAGCATCAGATGGGACAACCTGGGGACAGAAACCTGCAGCAGCTCTCTGGGCTCCCTTTTCAGCACCTGATGGGAGCCAGCTCAGGGGTATCTCCTGCAGACTCCCAGGAAAAGCCCAAACAACACGCCCAATGCAGCTCTGTGACAAAACCAACCAGGAGATAAGGGGGATCAAAGAGCTCCCAAAGGGCCTTCCTTCTTAGTTGCAAGACCCAGGAAACTGTTTGCTAACCATTCCAGCCTCAAAAAGGAGCTGCTCCCCTCAGCTGTGGCCCAGTCCTGTGCACACCATCAGTCTCAGCCTGCACAGAGCACCAGCACTCCCAGGTATTTATCTGAGCAGCCAGTAAAGCCGCTGCTTGAACTGCTCACCATGACTGGGATTACATACCACTGCTGCACCCTGCCAGGAGCTCCTGCTGGACGAGAACACCTCTCTACCCTGCAAAACCTGTTCTTCACTGCAGATGAAGTTCTTAAATGCTTCATTTCTGTCCTGCACAAACAAGTCAGAACCAAACCCAACCTGCAGACCAAACCTAAACCTAACTTACACAGATGTTCTGCCACCTCTGCTTGAAGTAATGTTCTCATGGCCATGATGGTAACTGTCACCTGCCTCCAAAAAATGTATGAACCACATGTGGACTTTGAAATTCCAATACCCTGCAGGTTTGGGTTTCCTGCCCTCTGGGTCTGCCCTCACGAACTTACTTCCAAGAGCAGCAGCGTCTCCTGCTCTGTCCATTCTCTCCCAGCACTTGCCCCTTTGCTCTGCAAAAAACAGGAGGAAAAAAAGAAGTGAAAACCAGAAGTTTTTACACAAAACCTTTTACAAAAAAAAAAAAAAAAAAAANTGAGGAGGAAGGGGGAGGAAACTGTTTAATTCATTAATTAAATTTGTTTTAATCCACTCACACCTCTCTCCTCCAGGTAAACAACCCCTGGTTACCTCATGCAGGGGGTCAGTTTGTGTGGTTACAGATCCCAACTTCCAAACTAAAGCAAAGGGATTTGGCACCCCTTTTCCCCAGCTATCTTTGATGCACAAACAGCAAACAGAAAAGAGGATTTTCCTAAATGATAGACCCTTTTCTGGGGGCTGAAGGCAGGGGCTGTGTACAGTGTGTGCTGGTCCAAAATAAGTTCATTTGTTTAGAAGTTAACCAGTAACTCAGTAAAAAATAAGTTCATTTATCTATAAGTTCATCAGTAAATCAGTAGAGAAATTACAAATCTTTACAAGTGAAATGAGCTGTGTGAGAAGGAAAAGTAATTACAGCAAGATCATTTGCACATCCAGCAATCACTCACTCCAAGAGTTGCTGCTCCCAAATCTGCACCTCATTAAGTGCTGGGAGCAGCTAAAAATCACAGAATTCACAGTAAAACCTCCCCTCCTGTGACACCCTGACCCATCACGTGTCACGAAGGACAAAGCAGCTTGTCACCTGCTCCTGAAGAACATCACTGTGTGGCTCTGTGCCCGAGCCCAGCAAAGGAAATGGGTGTTTAGGGGAATAAATATTATCTCAAGAAGCATTTCAGACACATCATTAACCCAAAGAGAACATTAATCATCACCCTGCAGCTGATCAGCTCCACAACAGGCTGCTTTGCCAGCCAAGAACCCAACAGCCACACAGAAACCAAACAGGGAATTCAGTGTGTGCCAACAAATCTGCTCCAATTCACTGGTACACATCCTGCAAAGAGCTCAGAACCAGGAAGGGGTTTATGGATCTGAGAATATTTATACTCCCCAGAACAAGTGAAAAAGTCAGTCTGTGAAATGTGAGATGGAATCAGGCTTTGTGAGAAATACTGATCTCTAGAATTACTGCTTTGGGTTCATGTGGTTTTTTAATCATTCTCTGAAGGGATAAATGGTGTGCAAACAGTATAAATAATAGTGTATAAACAGCTATTTCTTAGGTTTCAAAAGCGACCTCTTAGGACAATGAACTAATTACACAGAATTAACCTGATGTCAGCCCAAACACTCTGGAGGCTCCCAAAGTGAAGGCTCTGTTGTGGTAATGTGGAATTCCTGCAGCATCTCCAGGCAGACACAGGTATCAGCAGAAAGGCAGGAGGTGCTGGAATCACCACATTCATCACAGTGATGTCTCAGCATTTTAATTATCCTGTGCCAGATGCTGCAATGGCAATGCCAAAACATCCCCCCCCGCAATGGTGTGGGGACACCTTTGGGAATCAGGTCATTTTCTAGTTCTCCCAGACAGGAAAACCCTGCTCAGACTCGTGAAATGGGCTAGCTAAAGATCCTGCTGGAGGATCTCAGCTCCTGGACTGAGTTACTGCATGGTTTGCTGACTCTGGACCATCCCAGTGGAATATGCAGGAACACAGTGACTTTGGGATCTGAAGGCTGGCAGTGGAATGGGGACTGATAACGTGTCTTTATTCCTACAAAAACAGAATTCCAACACAACCACCCACCTCAGTGCCCTGACCTAAACCAGGAGTGTAGGAGTGTCATAAGTCACATCAATGTCACCAGGTCGGGGACACTTGAGAGATAAAACTCAGTAGAAGGTTGAGGGGAAATAGGGGGGGGGGAAAAGCCAGCCCTTGCCTTGGCTAAAGTCTTCTTTGAGTAAATGTCAGTGCGAAGGCCGAAGTTCTGCAGGTCAGTTGGCTTCTCCTTGTTCTTCTCAGGAAAACTCAACATCTGCTGAGCAGCTGGGACCTGGGACAAACACCACAAGGCAAGGTGAGAGGGGCAGCAACTGCAAGGTGTTCAAGGGTTTCAGCCCAGTGTTCCACAGTGGACTGGACAGAGGGGTTGAACTCCATGGAGGAGCCTTTGAAACAAATCTCTGAGCGAAGTGTACAAGGGGTTCTATGGAAAACTGCCCAAAATTCTCACCCCAGATGGACAGGACAGGGAACTCCTCACCAAGCTGAGCACAAATGATTGTGCTGTGTGTTAATGGCCCTGGAGAGAGTCGGGGCAGAGCCAGCCCTGCGGGACTCACCGGCGGGGTGCGGATGTGCAGGGGCATCAGCCCCGAGGGGGTGTCAGCCAGCACGTTGAAGTGAGGGGTGGGGGGCGGCCCCATGGCCATGGGGCGGCTCTCGGGGTCCACCTGGTAGTTAATGAGCCCCCACTGCTCCAGGAAAGCGTGCACTCTGCGAGGGAACAGCACACGTTAGAGCTCTGCAACTGAAGTCTTGCCCAGAGCCCCAAAACCTCAGAGCCCCAGAGCCCCAAAACCCAGGGCCCCAAAACCCCAGGGCCCCACTGTCACCTCATGACAGCACACACGTCCCCAGTGAGGTTCCTCCTGCAGGCAGTGCTGGTCAGGTACTCCTGTGGGTTCAGCCGGTACGTGTCGATCATGAAGTTCCTGTAGGCCAGGTATCTGCAACACAAGGGTCATACTTCACATCCCCCCAGCTCTAACAAGTTTGCAATACATGTTTTAGGATTCCCACCTCCAAACACTCGTGTTGCTGACAGGGAAACACCAACAGATCATTTTTGCTGGTGAAATTCAAGAATCAGCATCAAAAGCAAGAGGTAAGTGGAATTTATTTTTCATACAGTGAGTCTGACCCGCCTCTTCCAGACTGTTTCACTCTGGGCTTTCCCTGTGCTTGGATGGAAACACTCCAAGTGCAGTCACACAAGTATCTGTTGTAGGTTGGGCATCAACCAAATATTCACACAACGGAGTAGCAGCTGCAGAAAAAACTGGTGGGGTGTGCTCCTCCCACAGAGCCAGGAGGAACAATCCCTGTGCACCCCTGAGCGAGGCTGGAAGGAAAAGGGCTGTGCAGAACAGGGCTGGACACTGCTGGGGCTGCACCAGGGCATTCAGTGGGTAAGAGATGAGGGAGGAAAGGCTGGAGAACAGCAACATGGAGAGAGCAGATCTCTGCAAAGCAGAGGAAAGGGCCAGAGCCAGCACAGCTGGGAACAGCTGGAGCAGGAACAGTCCCTGAGAGATGCCGTATTTCAGTGCACCACAGGCCAGGGAAGCAGGTCCTGGGGTTCAGCCCAGTCCCTGCACTGTGGCTTCCCAGGCTCTTCAGGAAGCTTCTGGAATATCCTGATGCTTCCTAATACAAATGGTCTGGAAAATAACCTCCAGAAAATTAATGACAGCCCTGCTCTTTAGAGGGAACAAAACCCACCTACCAAATACCAGCTGGCACGATCCAGGGCTGGATGGAGCTTGGAGCAACCTGGTCTGGTGGAATGTGTACCCTGCCCATGGCAGGGGGTGGAATTAGGGGGTCTTTGTCCCTTCCCACCCAGACCACCCCAGAAATGAGCATCCCATGAAAAGCTGTGTTTAAAACAGTGTATCGTAAGCGGATTTCTGCCTTTGGAAAATTCCAGAGGGAATGTCTCACATGCAGTGTGTGCAAAGCAGCTGGTAACCAAAAATATAAATAAACCATTCAGGCAAAGCATAAGGAGACAGATGCTGCGAGCACAGAGCCCTGCCAAAATCCCCCATCTTCCTCCTGACCAAATTCCATATGACCCTGGCTGGAGCAAACTCTCTGGAGGAGGTGTTGGGCTCCTTGGGGGATGTTTGGGAGGCCAGAAGCAAGAGGAGCTTCTGCCCCAGAGGAACACTGAGGCCCATTTCTGAATGCTGCAGGGCAGAGCTGGGTTACCACCTGCCCAGGAGCAGGTCTTGGCTGCAGAAATTCATATTCATTAGCAAAGGCCACATCAGGAGGTGCAGAGAGAGCCCCAGAGAGAAACGTGCCAAGGTTTTACCCTGAAGGGAGATGCTTTGCAGCCACAGCACGACCCATGGCCCATCAGCTAAAACCTGTCAGCAGCGAGAGAAGTCAAGTGGGATTGAGTTAAACCCCTTTTCAGACAGGGCCCCCCCAGGCACTGCTGTCACAACAGGGTGAGCTCCTCAAACACCGTGCTCTGGCCTGGACATGCAGCTGGAGGCAAATCATCTCCATTCACAGGGATGGCACTCCTTGAGCCGAAAAGGAAACACAAAGCCAAGCCCACGTGCTGCTCCTACATCCCCTGAACGGAACCACAGCATCTCCAGGAGCTCTGGGAGGAGCCCCTGATTCACTCCACCCACAGGCAACGACCAGCAGCAGCTCAGGGAGGAGTATCAGGAGACCTGATGTGTTGGTGCCAACTGGGAAAGGAATCCTGGGACCACACGGACAACCTCACTGGTGGGACACACAAGGAATCAGCATTCCTTCACAGTTCCAGCTGCTTCCTGCCTTAGACACAGTCCTAGAAACCCCCAAGCAACAACTGCTGAGCAGTAGAGCTGATGGAGCAGAGTTAAGTGCCAAACACACTTTGGATCCAACACATTTTGGAAAGGCAGAGGTTGGAATGAGCTGATCTTTAAGGTCCCTTCCAACCCAAACCTGGAATTCCCTGATGCAGCTGTAGTTACCTCTGGAACTCAAATGTGCAGAGAAGTTGTGAGGAAAGACTACAGACTGAAACCTTCAGGGCTCCAGGGACTCAGGAGGTCCCTCACCCAAACTCCTACTCAAACCATGAATTTTGACCAGGTTTCTTAGGGCTTTGTCCAGCAAGGCCTGGAAAGACTCCAAAGAGGAAGAATCCCAACTTCCCAGGGGCCCATCCCAGTGCTTCATCTTAAGAGTTAAAGATTTCCCTTTTACCAAACTGGAGCTCGCTGTGTTTCAGTGTGACTTGTTTTCCTCCTGCCACACCCCAGGGATGGCTGGGCTGGATCTGCCCAGGGACCTCCTGGGGCACTGGGAGACACAGCAGGTCCCTGAGAGAAACCCCAGTTTCTCATTTCCATCTCAGTGCCAGATCAGGAGCCTCACACACCAACAGGGATGTTGAGACAGGGAGAGTCCAGCACAAGGAACAGTCTCTGCAGGAATTCTCCTGTCCAGGCTGGGAGAGCTGGGGGGGCTCCCCTGGAGAAGGGAAGGCTCCAGGGACACCTGAGAGCCCCTGGCAGGGCCTGAAGGGGCTCCAGGAGAGCTGGGGAGGGACTGGGGACAAGGCCTGGAGGGACAGGGCACAGGGAATGGCTTCCCACTGACAGACGGGATATTGGGATGGAATTGCTGGCTGGGAGGGTGGGGAGGGACTGGGATGGATTTCCCAGAGAAGCTGTGGCTGCCCCTGGATCCCTGGGAGTGTCCAAGGCCAGGTTGGATGGGGCTTGGAGCAACCTGGGCTGGTGGGAGGTGTCCCTGCCCATGGCAGGGGGTGGCACTGGGTGGGCTTTAAGGTCCTTCCAACCCAACCATGCCAGGATTCCACAAAATGCTGTGTATTTCTGACATTCAGAGAAGGTATGAGGAGACACCTCCAACACTTCATTTAGTAGTTGACTGAAGGAAAACCTTTCAAAACCCCCCAAAGCTGCTTTGCAACTGGCCAAGATTTGATACCAAGACAAAGGGAACTCAACCAGCCCAGCTCCACTGCCCAAGTGGACCAGCACAAACTGGTGTTCCAATTCATTCTTTTTTTAGTGTGAAATATCAGGTTTTGGGATCATTTAAATAGAAACAAGCACAGTGTTCAAAAGCCTGACACTGACCACCTTCCCTTCTCCATCATCTTTCAAGATGTCTCTGAAAAACTGAATTTACTGCTAGAGCAGAACATTTTCAGGAGGGCTGAACTTCACCAGGGCACAGGCCAAGCCCTGCAGAGGATTCTCAGGCATTTGAGGCAAAATCAGCAGCTGATCTTGTTACCAGCTAAGGCAGAGCAGAACTGAATCATCTGATGTGTGACAAAGCCTGCAATACCTGACAATAATCAGATTTATTTTAATTATTATTTTAAACAGCTGCAGGGAGGTGCTGAAGCTGTTTGAACAGCTCTGTGTGGATGATTTTGAATTAGGACCACTCAAGCTCTGCAGTAACCACACCCCACAAGGAGAGGAGACAGGTCCGAAGTGGATCTAAATCCACCTGGAGTGAACAGGCATGGCCAGAAGTGAAATGTCCCCAGGGGGTTTGGGACAGTCAGAGAAGGAAGAACACCTTCTTGCAATGCACAACTCTGGGACTGAAACCAGGCTGCTATGTGAGAACAGTCACATCTGAGGCCTGGGAAGGTTCACTTCCTGACCCTCACCTGCACTTCAGAACTACCCATCAGCTGCTCAGGGGACTGAAATCACCATGGAAAAATGCACTCCACAGCCTGACACAGCACCCAAAACACACTCAGTGCTCACACACACAGCTCCTGAGCCTCAGACCCACAGTGTGGCCTGAGCAGAGAGGGCAAAACCCACAGGATTGTTCAGTTTCTACCCTGCCAAGACATTTCCAGATGGCTTTGGAAGTTGATCACATTTGTACCAAAAAGCTCAAGAACTTGTACCACTATCACTTGGGAGAAATTAGCTGTGTTTGTCCTGGATAAGCACTACTGACCACCTTTGATATCAGCCTTTTATCCCCACTCCAGTGCTGTACAGACATTACAGCTCTGCCCCTTCATGCCCTACAGGAAACATCCCCCCAACACACCCCCAGCTGGAGCATCCCCAGAGCCCCCCAGACTGGCAGCTCCTCCATCCTGCCACACTCCAGCCACCCACAGCCACAGGGCTGACTTACATTTCTGGAGTCTTGGACTTGTTTTTCCCGTTGAAGAATTCGGGGAGCGCCCGACGTTCGATCACGTGGATGCTGCAACACAAACAGCCTGTTCAGACACCCAGCAACCCTGGGGGCTCTGAGTGAGGGGGAACACTTACAGCAAGGGGGGGGTTATTACTGCTGCGTTGTACAAACCCCAGTGCTCTGCCACGGCCTTGGAAATGTGGTTATTTCAGCAAAGAGGCAAATGTGCATTCAAAGAGCATCCCATGGTTTGTCAAAGCAGAACTGTGGGCCCAATGCTGACCTGGAGCTCCCCAGCTCACACGGGGGCTGGAACCCCCAGAAATTCAGACTGTGATCCTTGGCTTTCCTGATCACAGAATCCCAGGATAGTTTGGGTTGGAGGGACCTCAGAGCTCATCCCATCCCACACCCTGCCATGGGCAGGGACACCTCCCACCAGCCCAGGGTGCTCCAAGGCCCATCCAACCTTGTCTGGGACACTGCCAGGGATGGGGCAGCCACAACTACATCCTATTCTCCATTTCTCCAAAGGAATCTCTATCCAGTTCTGCCCCAGGACCATTTCCAGCTGGGACAGAAACAGGGGTGAGAAATGGATGGTCCTGTTTATGTCACTGACCCAAGGGAAGAGTCTGCCAGAGCTGGGAACTGATCCCAGCCCTCCACCAGCAGCTCCCACCCCACCTGCATTCACTGCTGCAACACATCACCCACCTTTGGGAGCTGCACAGGAATCCCAACATTCCAGTGCCACAGCACAGCTTTTTAAGATTCCAGCCTGAACTCCCAGAGCCAAGACAGAGCAGGTGCTCAAGGACAGCCTTCCAGACAAGTGACTATTCCATGTTCTGCTTCCAAAGCATTTTTTATTTGCAAAAAGTGCTGCCTAAGAGTCCACCTTCCAGAGGGACTTTCTTTGCCATCACTCACTGCTCCCCCCCTCCACAGAGGCTGGAGTGCAGAGGAGACCTGGGTTACTCCAGAGGGTTGTGTGGCCACCACAGCCCACAGATCCCTCACTCCAAGCAGGATCCAGAGCTGTAACAAGGATCCTCCCTGTACAGTCAGGGACTGACCCTCAAAGGCAAGGTCTGAGGCAAACTGAAAAGGCACCAGCTTTCTGAAGGAGATACAAAACTAGAGAAGCAGGGAAAGAAAGGAATTATTTTCCACACTGGGAGGCAAATCAATGTGAAGCAAAAACTGCTGAGAAGGCACTGAATGTCTCTGCAGTTTGAAATTCTCTTCCTCATTCCCAGTCCCTGAAAAGAGCCACAAGTGAGCTCAGAGGGATTTCCAGATGGCAGAGATGCACCCGGACATGGGAACCAGACCTAATCAAGAGTTGTTTCTTTCAGCTCTCAGCTTGACTTACGAAAAGAAACCCCAGCACCTGAAGGTCCCCCCCAGTTTCCCACTCCCCTCTTACCAGTTGTAGTCGAACCAGGATGCGTAGCTGGGGATGATGATGTGGTTGGTCTGCTCTGTGACATTGTCCTCCCCGGGATCGATGGAGCGGCTCTGGTCGCCCTTGTTGGGATCCTCGTCCTCCTGCAGCAGGGAGGGAACACAACGCTCAGGGGGCTGCCAAAGGCATCCCAGACAGCTCTGGGACAGCACAGCCGGCCCAAAACGAGAGCTCTCCAGTCCTGTGCACACTTTGGGACACCCCCAAGAGGAGGGCAGGTCTTTGGCCACTCTGTTGCTCCTCCTGTGAACACTGGGGGTTCTACAACTTGAGTTCCAGCAAACACTCAATTCCTGACCCAAAATGATCAAGAGAAGGGCACAGAAGCATAAAAAGAGGGTGAGGACATGACATGAACTGTACAAAACCCCTCAGATGCTGCCTGAAGAGCACGTAGGTAATGACATTAAAAATAACCAAGTCCCAAAAGCGAGACCATAAAGAGTCACTGGTATCAATAACAGACCTTTATCTGGGACTGAATTGCCCCAAAGACAACCAGGTATCAACTCCAGACATGCTCAGGGATCTGACAACAGCCAGCTGTTAAAATGTGCCACAAATGCAACACAATACAGGAACTACCCCTGCAGCTCTATTGAAGTGATCAGGGAGCCCAGCCTGATTCAGTCCCAGAATCTAAAGAAAGAGCAAAACCTTTGAAAAACCTCTGGTCTGAAAAATGCTTCTTGGAAAATGCTTGGCATCTGACTCCTCATTCTCCTTTTCAACAGGCAAAGTAACACCACAGAATTCAGAGACTTTTTGTAACAACAAAAACATTCCTATCAGTAACTCATTCAGTCTTACAGAACACTCGATAATTATTAAAGGTTACTGATGGTGAGATTAAGATCCTGACAGGCCAAGGGGGAATGGCTTCCCAGTGCCAGAGGGCAGGGAGAGATGGGATATTGGGAAGGAATTGCTGGCTGGGAGGGTGGGGAGGCATTGAGATGGATTTCCCAGAGAATCCATGGCTGCCCCATCCCTGGGAGTGTCCCAGGCCAGGCTGGAGCCCCCTGGGCTGGTGGGAGGTGCCCCTGCCCATGGCAGGGGTGGCACTGGATGGGCTTTGAGGTCCCTTCCAACCCAACCCATTCTGGGATTCTCTGACCTCAGCCTGTATGAAATTCAGCAAGAATGAGCTGCTGTTACCTTTCCTCCAGTGGCCACTGTCTCCTCATCCTGTTCATCTGAAAGGCAAAAACATTGAGAATTACCCCAAAGAAACCCACCTGAGTGCTCAGGAGCCTTTCCAGCCACACACCTGTTTAACTGGAAAGAGTATTTAATTTATTTGGGATGGGAAGTGAGGAGGGAAGGCAAGGAGGGAAGGATGACACATCACTAAAGCAATGACACCCCTCCTCACCCAGCCCAGCCCAGGGAACAGTGAGAATACAGAGAAAGGATGATTCTGATTATGATTTCCCCCCACTCCAGAATCCCTATTTAATTACCACCTTTCCCAGTGCCCCAGAGGAGCCCTGTGTGATGGCACATGGGACACCAGTTTGGGCCTTGTATGCCAAGGCTCAGCAAAGCTCAGGGAGCCTGTGACTCACCTTGACTCCCACCAAAAACAGAGAAGAGACTTACAAAAGAGCTTGTATGTCATATTGAAAAGTAAGAGTGAAAACAGTCTACGAAAGCAGAGCCTTGCAAGTGAAAAAGAGTTGACACATCAACTGGAATACACATGAGAACTGAGTTAATTCAGAAGGACAGCAGAATCAGAGACTGGTTTTGCACTGGAGAGTGTGACCCACGGGCTGTGCTGGGCTCAGCAGTGCAGGAGCTTTCTGGGGGTGTGTGAGGTGAGTCCTTACCCAGGTCAGCCACGGTGCCCCCTTTCACTGGTGTGTTCTCACTGTCCTTCTTGGGGTTCACTGCAAGGCAAAGGCCTGTGTGAGCTGCAGGCACAGCAGCCCAGCCAGCCCCACCACCCCCTGTCCATCCTGTCCCCTCTCCAAGGCAGGGACTTCCCTCAGTTCCCACCTGCACACAAAGCACCTCCTATGCACGGACTAACCCCACACTGTTCCACCTGTACAACATCTCACAGTGCTCCACATCCAGGTTCAAACCAAGGGAAACCCCAGTGGAGTGACTCCCAAAGCACTCTGGTGTCAAGGACTGCAGAAGGAGTTATTTTACTGGCTTATCTTTGTTAACAGGTCTTGCCCAGACCAACCCTGCCCCCAAAGCACTCAACATGTTCCAGTTTCCACCCATTTAACATCCTTCTCTTGGGGACTTGGCAGAGAATTATTTTGCTCCAGAAAACTCCACCCCCCCAAACATGAAAAAAAGAAAAATAATAATCAGGGAATGGGTGAAATAAAACATTTAAGTAGATTTTTGCAAATGTATTTTAAAAAAGCCAGACGAAGGTGACCCTGCTGCCCCCCCAGCTGTCACACCCCTGACTAGAGAGATTTAGATGGGATCAGATCACCTGGATCCACAGCCACAAAGTATTGCAAAGACTTGACAAAATAGATGTGTGTTTTTAACACAGCTTAAGGCATTTTTCAACATTCAAAGAACGCAGTGTTTGCATATTTTACCATTTTTGGGAAGTACCACTTCTTCTATGTTGGGGACTGGTGTGGGGTCCTCCATGTCCTTGGTAAGATCCTCCTGTTCATCCTCTTCCTTCTGCCCCCTCCTTTTCCCATACAAAGCTGCTTGCCTAGAAGGGCAGACACAAGTTCTCTGCCAGGTGTTCTCACCTGGACATTGTTCCCAGACCAGGATTAAAACCCTCCTGAAAACCCCTTGGGAATAAGGGCAGATCTACCCCCACCTCTCCCTGCAGGGTCTAACTCAGGCTCCACATTTGGAACAAGAAGGAATTCAGGTTAGCAACTCATTCTTTCTCGGAGGATAAACTTCTGGTTTTGTCTAATTAGAGACCTGAATTTTTAGCTCAAAAGTGCTCCCCTCCATATCCACACATAAGGCCCCATAAATAAGCTTTTAGGGTAGAATATTCTATTTTCCTCTTTTTAAGAGACCAAACTACCACTGATACTGAACTACCTTCACTCTGCAAGCCACAAATGCCTCTCTGTTAAGGTTACATTTGAAAAGGGGACTTCAAAATACTTGACTGTATCAATACAATATCAATCTCCTTAATGACAGGCAGTGATTTATGGGGCTGTACTAAGGCACTGTGCATGTGCCCCAGCAGAGCCAGGCTGGGTTACTTCAGAAGCACATGAGTAACTTCTTTAATCTCCACTCTTGAGGTGCCCTGACACCCTGTCCCTGACACAGGGAAAGGACAACCTGCCCCAGGCCCTGCCCCACCTGCAGCCAACACGTTTTGGCAGAGGAGTGAAGGAACTGCACACCATGCACCCTCGGGTGAGGAAACTGAAGGGGCCAGAGACCTCCCCAGGGGCAGCTCCTGGAAATCCCCCTCAGATTCCAGGACTCAGACACTCACCCTTTCTTCCCTGTCTTTTTCCTGGACTCCACAGGGGTGGGGGGTGGAGAAGGGGAATGTTTTCTCTTCCTTGTACTGGCAGCTGCTTTCCTGTCCCTCCTCTCCGGGCTCCGCACGGGCTGAGGAGAAGGGGAGCAGTGAGTTCATCCCAAATCCCAGTTGCTGCAGTGCTGCAGGCCAACCTCCTCCTCAATCCAGCCTACAGCAGGAGCTAAAAGCACTAATATCCCAACACACACCAGGAGAGAGCCCCAGGGAGCAACCTCAGGGCTGAGGGAACTTGTTTCCAGAGTCCTGACCAGCTTGGGCATTGGGAGGGATATAAAAATCAGCTGAAATTAAGTACAGAGAATTTGGAAATCAAATCTTAACTGATGCTGTTTAACACACCCTTGGCTTCACTTAGAAATTCCTATCCCCTACCATCCTCAGGATGGGGGTGAAAACAAAACCAAAGTGCACAGTTACACTTCTGGATAAAGGAAATATTCCAGGAGGGAGTTCAACCAACCTGTGCCATCACAGGCACCTCCAGCTGCTCACCCAGCTCCACTTCAGCAGCTCTGGGTGCCGAGAGTTTGACTTATGACAGAACCCCAGGATGGTTTGGGTTGGAAGGGACCTTAAGGATCATCCAGTGTCACCCCTGCCATGGGCAGGGACACATCCCACTGTCCCAGATTGTTCCAAGCCATGTCCAACCTGGCCTTGGACACTCCCAGGGATGGGGCAGCCACAGCTTCTCTGGGAAATCCATTCCAGTCCCTCCCCACCCTCCCAGCCAAGAAGTTCATCCCAATATCCCATCTCTCCCTGCCCCTCTGGCAGTGGGAAGCCATTCCCTGTGCCCTGTCCCTCCAGGCCTTGTCCCCAGTCCCTCCCCAGCTCTCCTGGAGCCCCTTCAGGCCCTGCCAGGGGCTCTCAGGTGTCCCTGGAGCCTTCCCTTCTCCAGGGGAGCCCCCCAGCCCTCCCTGTGCAGAGACACAGGACAGCAGAGTATGAGCAGGGCCCCTCCCCACAGAATCACCCACCTCTTCATTTTTCATGAAGATTCTCTGGCGAAAGCTCACAGATTTCCTGTTCTCATCCACCTCATAATCCTCCTCATTCATCCATTCATTGAACACATCTGTGTCCAAAATCCACTTGGCATGAACCTGAGGGACAGAAGACATGGGCATGCAGATGGTTTGTGAACAAAGCACTCCATGGAGGACCTTTCCTTACAGGATTAGGAAAATTCCTGGAGCTTCACCAGGACTGAACACCCAAGTACCTCCTGATGGTGTTACACACAACAGTGAGAATTTCACAAGGCACAACAATAAAGGACGAGCACAGCCCAGCCCAGAATGCAGTCTCTGCTCCTCAATCATTCTTCAGCCTCCTGGAATGTCAGGTCAGTTCTCAGAGCTGGGAAAACAGCTCTGGATGCTGAAAACCACCATCAAAATCCCCTAAATACACAGATCACCTGAGAAGGTGTGCCACAAACATCAAAAAAAGTAACAGGAGTTGGCCTTACCTTGATTTTAAATATCCATCTTCAAATACAGTTTGAAAACTAAAAAACTTCACTGAAAAAAACCTTCTGGAGCTTCAGAGTAATTTACAGAATTTATTATTGATTTATTAATATCCTATACAACTATATCTTACTATTCACAGTAGATTTCCACTCAAAAGGCATGTTTTTCCATTAGTTCCAGGTTACTACCTGGAGTAAGTGGTGTGGAACAGCCCCAAGTTACTGTGAGGCCTGAGCTGCTCTGACTCTGGGGGGATGAGCAGCCCAACAGAGCAGAGTGAAGCAGAGCCAGGCCCCCCAAGTGCAGCAGCCCCGGCAGGGGGGAGGGACACTCACCTTCCACGGCTTCTCAGGAATAGGAGGGTCCTCAATTTCTGCATCTATTTCATTGGCATGAACCCAGGTGTCATAGCTGAGGAGAGAGGGCAGAGAGGGCACCCTGTGGTCCCCTGGGTGCTCATCCCCAGGGAGCCAGCAGGGCCCAGGGAGCCAGCAGCCTCACATGTGCCCACCAACAGCAGTGCCCTCCACAGGGAATAAGCACTGGCTGGTGCCACAGGGACAGGACACAGTGCAGAGGGAGGGGG
This sequence comes from Scytalopus superciliaris, assembly GCA_013400415.1. Lineage (NCBI taxonomy): Eukaryota > Metazoa > Chordata > Aves > Passeriformes > Rhinocryptidae > Scytalopus > Scytalopus superciliaris. The sequence goes on from VXBX01004043.1 coordinate 70,363, forward strand.
CCAAGGCATCCAGTGCACATTAACAGTTCAAAAGCCATCCCAGTGGAACAGCTTAAAACTGCAAATCTGGAGAGATTTAGGGGGGAAAAGACAATTCTGAGTCACCTGATCAAACCCTGGCATTAAGTTAAACCACCTTTTTCTGTTCCTACTAGGAATTTAAGCAAGAGCTGCTGGATTCCTGGGAGGAAGGAGTCTGCACCCTCTCCTTCTGGAAGTCATTTACTACTTACATTCACTTTTCCACATGCTATTCCCTCTCGTTTCCACATGTTATTCCCTCAGAAGTCTATTTACTGTTACTGCACTGAGCAAAAGCCAAACCACTCCGTAACCCACAGCAGGCACCTGCTGAGGAGCTGGGGTAAGTGGTGAGCAAGGAAAGATGTGCACAGGGCATTCCTCAGGCCTTTACTGGCATTTGCAAATAGAATACACACAGAACCACCACAGAATTGACCACTGACGTAAATGTAAAAATATTTAAAGGTTCTTCATCTGTATGAAGAAAGAAACTTCAGTGTGGTTGTTGTGTGTTCTCTTCCACTGGGACACCCGTGGGAAATACAGCTCCTGGGAATTCTGTGTGTGCACAGCACATTTTGGTAGCCTGAAAGCCATTGAAATGAAAGTCAGTGCTGGGTCATCAACCTTTTGATTGATCTTGCACAACCAGTTACTGCAAACACCCTGAAGTTATAGCACAGGCTCTCGACTTCAACACCTTCCAACAGCAGGAGCTGCCTCAAACAGAAGCTTTAGGAGCCACTTGCACCTTCCAAGGGCAACCCATGGAGTGGAACCTCCTTGGCAAAGCTCACCCAGGCCATTGGGAGCTCTCCCTGAAAGCTGCAAGGAAAGGCTCATTCCACCCTCTGAAACCTGGACCCATTTGCAACCAGTTCCTTGTGGCCCTGCAGAAAAACTCCCTCCTTTCCCCCTGACCTGCCAGGACCACAAATGGAGGTGCAATTCCAGTTGTAAACCCATGATTATTTTCCAGCTTTGGACACTGAGATCAGGACTTTTCCTCCAACAGACTGAATTAAGACCTGGGGTCTGCTTTCTCCCCCCACCCTCCTTTACCTGTCTGGGAAGAAGCCCCAGTGCACCAGCACCTGCTTGTCTTTTTTCATCACAGGTCTCAGCCATTCATCTGCAAAGGAAAGAGGTCTGGGTCAGGTTTGGGTGGCAAAGCACATGGTTACACTTACCACAGTCAAAGTTACTGCAAACAGCTCTGATAGAAGCCTGCCCAGCACACCTACACTGCCCTGGCACAGTGCCTGACCTGCACCACAGCAACAAATGCATTTTAAAGTGTTAACTTAATAATTATCAGAGGTGAAAGCCCCATCCTCTGCCAGCTCACCTCCTGGACCATGGCTGACTGGGCAAGACTGGGGCAGAGCAAATCCCCCCTGAGGACATTCAGGAAAGACTGAATATTCCAGAAATAACATGGAAAGAGAGACACATGCTCCAGCCCACCCATTTCTTTAAATCTCTGAATGAATAAAGAGATGAAACTTCTCCCCAGACACTTTCTGGTCACGTGGCAAATATTTCCCCTCTGTCTTTCTCTATCCTTGTTTGCCATCTGAATCCTCTCACTAACCATTTCTATTGTTTTATATTCATTACTTTATTTCAAAAGACTCTCTTCCCAGTACTAAATTCTGCTCTCAACAGGTATTTAAAAACCCCCAATAGTTTTGAGGGATGAATGTGAGGGCAGGGAGTGGTGCTGACACAGAAAAACCTTCAAGAGTCAAACAAAACCAGGATTTGGACCTTCTTCTCCCCCAGCTGTGAGTTCCTGCAGGCACAGCAGCAGCCCTGGCTGGGCACTGAGCTGTGTCCTCAGGGCAAATGGGGCTCTCAAGGCTTTTCTTTTAAACAATGGCATGGAATCCCAGAATGGTCTGGGTTGGAAGGATGTTAAAGCCCATCAGTGCCACCCCCTGCCATGGGCAAGAACACTTCCCACCAGCCCAGGGTGCTCCAACCTGGCCTGGGACACTCCCAGGGATCCAGGGGCAGCCACAGCTTCTCTGGGAAATCCGTTCCAGTCCCTCCCCACCCTCCCAGCCAGCAATCCCTTCCCAATATCCCATCCATCCCTGCCCTCTGGCAGTGGGAAGCCATTCCCTGTCCCTCCAGGCCTTGTCCCCAGTCCCTCCCCAGCTCTCCTGGAGCCCCTTCAGGCCCTGCCAGGGGCTCTCAGGTGTCCCTGGAGCCTTCCCTTCTCCAGGGCAGCCCCCCCAGCTCTCCCAGCCTGTCCCACCCCAGAGGGGCTCCAGCCCTGCAGCATCTCCGGGGCCTCCTCTGGCCTCGCTGCAGCAGCTCCAGGTCCTTGTGCTGCTGTTCCCAGGGCTGGGGCAGCTCTCAGCAATAACCCTGGAACCCAACTATGCAGGACACAGCCCCAAGCAGCACTAAGGGAGAAATCCTGAGGCTGTGAACCTGTATCTATAAATCCCTGCTGGGATTTTGGGCTGTTTTCTCCTCTCAGTGCAAGCAGGGGTTCTGAGGTCTGTCAGGAACATCCCTGGGCTATGATGATTCCAGGGGGTCCCTTCCAGCTCTGGGTATTCCAGGACTCCCTGAACCTGAAGTGGTTAAGGATAAACACAGACCTGTGGCTGGGCATGGAGCTGCCAGAACAGAGCACAGACCAGCTCCAGAGGATGAACAATCCCTGCTCCCAGCAAACAGCAGGAAGCAGTTCCATCTAGTGGCCAGCACAGGCCAGGGAGGATGGAAAAGGCAACTTTCTGTCTGTGAAACTCAGACTCAACACCAATGATCCAACAGGCAACTAANTCAGGGCAAATGGGGCTCTCAAGGCTTTTCTTTTAAACAATGGCATGGAATCCCAGAATGGTCTGGGTTGGAAGGATGTTAAAGCCCATCAGTGCCACCCCCTGCCATGGGCAAGAACACTTCCCACCAGCCCAGGGTGCTCCAACCTGGCCTGGGACACTCCCAGGGATCCAGGGGCAGCCACAGCTTCTCTGGGAAATCCGTTCCAGTCCCTCCCCACCCTCCCAGCCAGCAATCCCTTCCCAATATCCCATCCATCCCTGCCCTCTGGCAGTGGGAAGCCATTCCCTGTCCCTCCAGGCCTTGTCCCCAGTCCCTCCCCAGCTCTCCTGGAGCCCCTTCAGGCCCTGCCAGGGGCTCTCAGGTGTCCCTGGAGCCTTCCCTTCTCCAGGGGAGCCCCCCCAGCTCTCCCAGCCTGTCCCACCCCAGAGGGGCTCCAGCCCTGCAGCATCTCCGGGGCCTCCTCTGGCCTCGCTGCAGCAGCTCCAGGTCCTTGTGCTGCTGTTCCCAGGGCTGGGGCAGCTCTCAGCAATAACCCTGGAACCCAACTATGCAGGACACAGCCCCAAGCAGCACTAAGGGAGAAATCCTGAGGCTGTGAACCTGTATCTATAAATCCCTGCTGGGATTTTGGGCTGTTTTCTCCTCTCAGTGCAAGCAGGGGTTCTGAGGTCTGTCAGGAACATCCCTGGGCTATGATGATTCCAGGGGGTCCCTTCCAGCTCTGGGTATTCCAGGACTCCCTGAACCTGAAGTGGTTAAGGATAAACACAGACCTGTGGCTGGGCATGGAGCTGCCAGAACAGAGCACAGACCAGCTCCAGAGGATGAACAATCCCTGCTCCCAGCAAACAGCAGGAAGCAGTTCCATCTAGTGGCCAGCACAGGCCAGGGAGGATGGAAAAGGCAACTTTCTGTCTGTGAAACTCAGACTCAACACCAGTGATCCAACAGGCAACTAAATAAGAGCAGTTTTTTGCTATTTGCTGAAGGATGTGGCTGTTAAATTGCTTGGTTTAGTACTTCATACAGAGGCAGAGTGAACTGTATCACAGACAACCCTCTCACTCATCAGCTTTACTTGGTACAGCAACCCCCTCACCAACCACACCCAATGATGTGCATCAGCATTCCCACAGAATTCCTGGGCAGACAGGAGCACACAACCATGGAATTACTAAGGCTGGAAAAGACCTTTAAGATCACAGAGTCCACCTGTTCTCCCAGCACTGCCAAGCCCACCACTGACCATGTCCCCAAGTGCCACATCCACAGGGCTTTGAAATCCCCCCAGGGATGGGGATCCCCCCCTGCCCTGTGGCCAGACAGCCCTTCCCAGGAGGAATTATCCCAATATCCAACCCCTCCCTGGCACAGCATTATCCATAATCCAGTGAGTGTTCCTCAGGAGCAGGCTGGGAACACACTGGGACTGTATGAACACCACCCCCCAGCTGCTCATGGAATTCAGTTTCGAGACCATTCCCACTTCCAAACTGGAAAGGACCTTTACCGTCATCCACTGAGGTAGGACTTGGATACACATGGTGGGTAGCCTTGGATTTCTCTTCAGTCACTGTTCCCTGAGGGAAACATGGAAGGAAAGAAGGAACCACGTGAGGAAACCCCCAACACGTCACCCCAAACTCCTTTTTACCCACAGCCCCCAAGAGCAGGGACAGCAGCAGCATCTCCAGCAGCACAGAGGACAAACCTCACCCTCTCCTGTAATCCCAGAGATCCCAGGGCACTGTGCTGGGACAAGGAACAGGGAATTCCTGTGCATGGGCTGCAACAAGGACTTGGGATGCCAGGGAGGAGAGAGCTACAGGTACTGGGGGGGTGGGGTAGGGGAGAGATGGCAGCAATGGGTTAAATAATGAAAGGAATCGCAATGAAAATAATCCCGATAGGGAGAAGCAAAGTTGGCAACAAGATGAGAATTTGGAGGTGGAGCAAAGGAAAAAAGCCCAAAAAGCACAATCAGGGACAGTTTCTGCTTTCAGCTCTTCACATCCCTGCAGAGACAAAGCTGTCTGCTTTAAAAATCCCTTAAATAACCCACGGACACACAAGCTTTGAGTTCACCACAGAACTTCTCAGGAAAGAATCCCCTTATCAAAGGAAAACTGACTCCTTACCTCTAATTTGAGCAATGACAAACATCCCAAATCAGCCAAACAATTACAAGTAAGTTGTGAAAAACTACCCAACAGAAGCTGATATGATGGTTCATAATCAGAACATGGAAATACATTTAATGTGGGAGAGAAACAGTTTGGCTACAGCTGTGAATGGTCCTGACACAAAGGCCATCAGGACATCCAGAGGTCACATTCCAGGGCATTTCTCTCCGGACAAATGGAAAGACTCCACGTTTGTAAGAGCTGAAGATTAATCTTGGTCAGATCATTTAGTAACTTAAAACTACGAAGGCAAAATGTTGGCTCTCACAAACACACTGACCACCCAATGCTGCTCGTGTTCTGTTCAGCACAGACCACAAAGAAGTGAAATAAAGCCAAAAGTAACAGTAATTTCAAGGTTCCTCCTGCAGTGCCCACAGGTGTGGAGCAGCTGGATCACACCCTGCCTTCTCCGGGCTCACACCTGGACCAACTCCTGCTTTCTCCACACAGCAACTGACCAATAAATCAGCTGTGGCTGCACCACCTCACCCAGAACCACTCCCCACTTCAGCAGCAGGTCCAGGTTCACTTTCAGAGCAGGGCTGGGTTTCAACCTCCAAGAGAGGGTTAAAAACCAGTGGCATTTTCCCAGTGACCTGCTGCTGGTGCCCCGTGCCATGAGACACCCCCAGGAGCCAGGCAGGGACGGCTCCTGGTGACCCCGCTGGGCTCGGGACAGGCTGCCCCCCTCACCTGGTGCCGTTTGACAACATCCTTCAGTTTGTTTGCCAGCTTCAGCTCAATGTCAGGAATGAGGTAGATGGTTGGTCTGCTCAGACAGTTGTTCTGGGGGAGGGAACAGCAAGTTACACACGGAGGTGGGAGGGGGTCTGTGACAAACCCAGTAACACTCCTCATGAAATCCCCGAGGTTCAAAGTCCAAAGGAGCAGGGTCAGGCAGTGACACAGCTCACCCATTCCAGCTCCAGGAGCCCCGACATTCCCCCCACTCCCCTCCCCACCAGAGCCTGCCCAGGCTTTGTCTGGTCCCTGGGGATCTGCTGTGAGCTCTGTCAGACCTTCACCCGCCGGGGCTGTTTTCCCCCTCCTGTTTTTGGAGCCACCTGGTCACGTCTTTGATGTCAAATAGCTCTCGACAGGCTGTGTGAGATCTTACTTCAAAGAGAATTTAAGCCTCCTGGGTGTCAACTTCCAACTGGGAACCTGTCCTGCTGCACTGACATGCACAGTCACTCATTCCCACAGTACTGAGGCACAACCTCATTTGGAATTTTCATTTTTACTCTATTATGCACGAAGCCACCACACAATGGCAGGAGGGTTTTCTACAATAACAGCACTGTTGTGTTTTTCTGTCCCTTCCTCCTATTTCCATTCCTAACAAGCTTCTGAAAGTCACGTTCTGACTCCATTATACACTGAGCTTGGCTTTAGAGTTTGAAAAAAAAAATAACTATTCATATGCAGCAGTTAAAAAATTTGACTTTAAATGAGACTCCACACAGCTGCTAAATGGATATAGATAACAACTCATTTGATAAAGAGAGACTCTAAAATGCTCCTTAGCCTGAAAACAGTCCAATTTAGACCAAACTAAAAGTCCCAGGGAGGCCAGCAGTGGATGGGGTGTGTACAGATCCAGTTCCTCAATCCCAAGGGTGCCACTTCCACAGAACACGGGGACACTCAGGGTGTTCTCCCACCTCCCAACAGGTTTTCCTCACCCTCTGCACATCCACAGTGTAACAGTGAAAATACTCTCAATTTTTCCAGTGGTAACAGGAGATCGTGACCCAAATGGGTGGGAGAGGGAGGGGAGAGTGCAGTGTCCCCCCAGAGCCCCGGGTGAAACCCTCCCCTGAGTGCTGAGGCACACAAAGACCCAGGACCCCCTGCCCTGAGCCTGCTGGCACCGGGGTGGCAGCTCCTTGCCTGCACTAGTGTTTTCTCAATGGTCATGAACATCTCCACGTTCCGATCCATTCGCGAGGGATTCTGCAGGTCGAACCTCCTCCTGTGAAGGGAAAGCATTCAGAAATGTTACAGCCCACTCCCCCACCCTTCAGCACTCCAGAGTCCTTCTGTTCCACACACAGGGGGGTCGTGGGGGGACGCGAGGGCACTCACAGCACAACCACAACCAGTTCTGCTTCACTCGGCAGCCCCTCACCAGCAAGAAACTCCACAAGCAACCAAACCAACACAATGCAGCTGATTTGTGAAATGTTTAGGGAAGGGGGAAGCCAGGCAGGTTGGCATTGTGCACCAAACCCCTGGAGCAGGGCCAGGCACTCCAGCACAGCCCCACGGGGCACTCCAACAGCGACAGGCACCCATGTGTCTCTTACTTCTGGCTGCACCCACACACCCCTCCTGGGAGTCCAGGACAGGCAGCAGCTCCTCTGCCTGTTGTGGGAACAAACCACCCCCCCAGAGCACAGGGAGCATCTTATTGGACTCTGGGACTTCAAAGTTTGTTATTTTGCAGAAAAATAATGGAAACTGTTGCAGTAACAACGGAGATTTGTCCATGAGGAATGGGGGGTAACACAGAATCCCAGACTTCCTACTGGGAAGCACCACAAGACCCCCCAAATCTGTCCTGCTGTACCCACCTGGACCGAGCACACGTTTGGAATTCATGGATGAATCGACTCAAATGAAGGATTTGAGTGGAGAACCCCAAGAAAAGGAGCAGTGGGACAACCCCAGTACCCTCACTGTGCCCACAGGGGCTCAGCACCACCAGGGCTGACCCTTCCCCATCCAGCCTTTTCCAAAGCACCAGGAGGAGTTCAGAGAACCAGGCTGGTGACCCTCGGATGTAAAACACGACCTGGTGCACGTCTGCAGCTCCCAGGGTTTGGAAGAAGCTGTTGCTGGAGTCTGCAAACAGACTGGGGTGCTGAGTGGGGTCAGGAGGGCCCTCAGGGGGACAGAAAAGCCCCTGGGCACACTTCACACAGCTGAGCACGCCCTCCCCATGCAGGGACTGACAGGCTCCCAGTGACCTCCCCCAGCCTAAAACACAGTTATCCCACACCTGCTGACAGCTCCTTACAAACACATCCTTGTTCCCAGCACCAAATCCATTTTAGAGATGATAAACCCTAAAAGAGTTTATAAACAGTTGATAAGCATCTAGAGATGATGCAATGCAGGCAAAGGAAAGGGAGACTTCCAGCCCCACTACCAGGAGGGTAGCACAGCAAGGACACACCAGCACATGGACCAGAGACCCTTCAGCTGAGAGCACTGGAGGCTCCCTGGGCTTCCAGGAGGGAGGTGCCCTCACAGGGGTTCTGTGGGAGCACACAGAGGTGTGGGGCAGCTCCTGGGACACCCAGCAGGGAGGGGGGGATCCTGGCCTGCATCAGGGACTCTTCCCTTCACACCAAGGACATAGCAAACGAATCAAACATCATATCCTGGCAGACTCATCTGCACCATCCCTTTTTAGGAGGAATTTTTGAGCTCTTTAAGCAGAGTTGTGCCTGCTGAGAAGTTCACAGTGACTTGCAGAGGTAGGGCCAGGCATCAGGGCTGTCAGGTCACTGCATGGAACAGCTGCATAAAGGATTTTACACCCATAACACACAGGATTTTAGGGTCAGGATCGAGCCACTCCTCTGTCACTCAGCCACGCTCTGTATCCAAAACACACGGAATGGTTTCATGGAAATGAAGGGAGATAAACAAATAAACACAGACTGACCCACACACCCATTGAACTCTTGGTACCTGTGAGACAAAAACACTCAGGGCACGGAAGTTTGACCAAAATTTTGACATTTGCTGCTCCAAACCTGCACTGTGCACTCATGGAATGCTCTACAAGCCCCCGGGTTCCTGCTTTTCAAACCCCCCACTTCAAGAGAAGCACATGGATATAATAATTAATAGCACTTTTTAAGCTGCCCACTGGGATCAAATAGCACCAATTCCTCCTGTGCTCAGTTTTAGTGATTCCCTCTGCCAGGTCCTAGCAAACAGCTTGGGGTGCAGTGAGGGACAAGGTATGTCAGCTGGCAGACATACCTATTATGGCGAGGAAAGGTACTTCTCCTATAAGACAGATCATTCACAAACAGGTTAAGCAAGAGCGACAATGCAGACCATTCAAAAATCAAATCAAAGTCACATTTCAGGCAAAAACACCACGTATTATTTGGTTGAGTCAGTGAGGGACACATTCCAAGCTCTAGGTCTGATCCTCAGAGTTAAGTTCCAGCATTACTTCCCTCTACGTCCCACATGCACAGACACAAGGCACTACCCACACTAGTTGTGAGGAGCCAGCCAGGGAGGGAGGAGGGAGGAGGGAACCTCGTGGCTGAGCTTTGCTGGCAAATCCCAGTGACTGAACACCAGATTTGTGTGGTAAAGATTTGAATATTGGTGAAGTAGTAACCGTTTAATTCCTTTACTCAGAGGCAAGGAGGCAGCAAGACACTCCTGACACCACGAACAGGTGCCACATCTCAGGTGTGGCAAAGCTGGAGCAGGAAAACCCCTGACAGGAGCTTATTCCTCATGTATCCACCTCAGACAGAGCTGACAGGAGTATAAACAACTCATAAAACCAACCAATCATCCTAAAACAAGTTATTTTGCCTTTTAATTGGCTCTTGTGTGTAACAGCAACACAGACAATTCCAGCAGTGCTGTTACACACCAGAAACATTCCATCAAAACCATCCAAGTTTATGTACAACAGGAGCAATCTCTGCTTACTTTTATGGACTTATTTATAGTTATTGACTTCTCATCCTAATTTTTTTCCCCCAGTATTCTCAAATACAGTAATTTCAAGGCCAGGTTAGACAGGGCTTGGAGCCACCTGGTCTGTGGAAGGTGCCCATAGGAGGGGGTGGGACTGGATGGGCTTTGAAGTGCCTTCCAACCCAAACCACTCCTCTGCTACTGCTCTCTTGGAAAGAGGACTGTAACTTAAAAACAAGCAGGACAAAACACTCCTGGGCTGCCACGGGGATATTTTGATAGCAGAGTCAAGAGCTGCAGGGGCAGAGTTAGTAAGTGCTTACATCCCCCGCTCCTGGGGGTGGACAAGCAATGCAGAACTGAGCACTTATCAGAATCCATGCAATGCTTTGAGTTCCCCCAGTTGAACCTCTAATCAATACAGCAACAAAGACTCACATCTCACAGAGGTGAGACATCGACTCTGGTCCATTTCCTTTGTCATCCAGCAAGGAAAACGCCAAAAAAAGAGCCTCAAACCTGTCATTACCTCCCAACTACAGGCCCAATACCTCAAACTGGGACAATTATCTTCAAATTTAGAAGTGTGGGGGTGTGTCTGGAAAGAGCCACCACCAGCAACGCAAGGCAAACATTCCCTCTTCCCGTCTCCGCTGCCCCGGCTCTCCGGCTCTCCAGGAAGGATTAAACTTTGGGAGACTTGCATAAGCAGTTGGTGTGCTTGGCTTCATGCAAGAGGTGTGTAAATCCCAAATAACGACTTACCAGCCCTGCTCGTTCTTATATTTGTAAGCAGCACCAAGAATGTGACATAATGTACCTCCAGCTTTGAAATCCATGAAGCACTTTGCCTGGAAACCAGAAAACAAGGGAAGACACAGGGACAGTGACTTTTATGCAATTATTTCAAGCAAATACACACTCATGAGCTGTTTTAGACATCTAACTTAGCAAAGGAATAGTGAATTTTCAGGCTGGCAACACCTGGAGTTCCAGGTTCTCCTTTAAGAATGTTTTATGAAGACTGAATGTGTTTGGCTTAAGCAGAATACTTTGTATTTGCAAGCAGAACTTGATGTATCTGAAAGCTCCTTATATGAGTAGCTTCCAAAAAATTCTTTGTTGAGATGCAAAAACCCAAACTACTCTTTGAACACTCATTTCATAGCAAATTAAACCTAAAATCAGAGCTGTCAGTGCAGCAGTGAAGCATCATCTGCATCAAACAAACTCATTAGAAGCGAACATTTGGAGCAGAGGTCCGGATATTTCAGATTCACGACAGCTCCTGATGGCTCCATTCACATCCCTCCACCACAGAGAGCTGCAAAGGCCACTCCAGGGATCCAGGGGCAGCCACAGCTGCTCTGGGAAATCCATTCCAGTCCCTCCCCACCCTCCCAGCCAGGAATCCCTTCCCAATATCCCATCCATCCCTGCCCTCTGGCAGTGGGAAGCCATTCCCTGTGCCCTGTCCCTCCAGGCCTTGTCCCCAGTCCCTCCCCAGCTCTCCTGGAGCCCCTTCAGGCCCTGCCAGGGGCTCTCAGGTGTCCCTGGAGCCTTCCCTTCTCCCAGCCTGTTTTCTGTCTCAGTTTTCAGACCCCAACAGGCCCCCGACATTCCAGCCCTGGGGGATTTGCTGGGACTGAGTGAACCCCAGATCACACCCAGCACTGCTCCCCAGCACCTCAAATCCCTCCCCCGGCCAGGCAGCCAAAACAATCACAGGGATCCAGCCCAGCATCGCCCTCCTGGCTCTGCAGCTGCTCAGGGAAAGCAAAGCAGCTCTGTGAGGCACCATACACACCAGTGTCCAAGAACAACAGGGCACAGAGCCTTCCCAAGCCTGTCCCAAGAGCAGGATGCTCCTGCTCTGCCATCTGCTCAGCCTGCTGAGCACACACCACTCGGAGCTTTCCCAGGTTCCAGCTGACTCCGGGCTACTCTGAGCCAAGTCCTCCATGGACAGGGCCATCTATCAGGATCTTGACCTAAACCAGAATGTTCTACCATGTGAACGACTTCACTGCCAGAAGACTTGGCTCTGAGAACATGAGTGTTGGTTTATAAACACTCAAACACTGCTGCTCTGAGAAGAAAAACAAGCCTGCCCAGAGCCAAAAAACCCCTTGTAAAGAATCCTGTGGCAGCATTAGAATGCAGTTGCTGTTACTCATCTTCAGCTGCCCTACAGAAGCGTGGTCACCCAGAACTGACCATGGCAAACTGGTGTGCAAATGCCTCTCTGAGATGTAAGTCCCTCTGTTAAAGCACTGGTGGGCTCTGCAAAGACCCTCTCGTTAAACTGGTCATTGCCCTGGGTAACAGGGAGCTGCTTTTACTGGTTGGATAAAACCTGCTCTGCAGAAGAGATGCCTCTATCAGTAAACCAGGCTCAACACCTGCACCCAAAATCCATCCTGGCAAAGCAATCCCAGAAAAACCCAAAGGAACATGCACTGATGGGCTGTCTCCTGTTGGAACTAACTGAGAGCACAGAGATCCAACTGAGCTAATTTGACCTGATAAGAAACCTTTCAAACAGCACGAACAAACACAGGACCAGCATCTTTATGATGCCACTGCAATCTTTATTGCCCTTTTTTAAGATAAGACAAATTGATTTAAGACTTGTGAGCACTCAGATGGTTTACCCACGTGTGGAATGTGGGCAGTTTCATGGTTTATGCTGCCACATCAAAATAAAGCATCCCAAAGTTTCCCTCTGTCCCCAAAGCTTTTTATCATCACTGAGGGGTGGAGCCAAGGACACAGCAGCATTTTTCATGTTATCACTGAAGTTACCAGGACAACTTCAGACCGATGTATTTTAATTGGCTGTAAATGCTTCCACCACAGCATGTCCCTCTACCCAGAACCCCAGACCACGACTGCACGTGTGGCACAGCTGAGCACGTATTTAGGACAGTTGTGTCTGCCCACCCAGCTCCCCACAACCAGCCAGCTGGGCCCCTGGAAGCTCAGAGCCATCCTACCCTTCCCTGAGATCCCTCTGTTCCATCTCTCCAGCAGCTGCCTGCACCTCAATGCCCAGGCCAAGATCCCCTGGGCACTGGGCAGGGCTCCAGCTGCAATCTGAAACAAGCAGCCCTCACAATATGGTTTCTGGGCACCAGTATCCCCGGGGACTGGAAAACCAGCCCAGATAAATACATGACACTCCAGAACACGGGGAAGTCCTTTTTCAGCCCTGGCACCGTGACAAAGTTGGAGTTTAATCAACAGGAACGCCCGAGGGGAGCTTGTTCCCTTTGGGAAGTGCATTTCACTCGCTGGGTTTGGGATGTGCCAGCCCCAGAGCTGACCTCAGACTGATGAATCACATCGAATTTCAGCAGAGATTCAGACCTTCCCACAGCACTGAGGCATCATTTCAAATACCCAGAGAACAAGCTGTGTTACTCTGACAGTCTGCTCTGAGGGAGGAGCGTGCTGTTCCAGCCCTGCCAGAGGCTGCCAAAGCCCTGGCTGGAACAGGCACCTCCCAGAGCCCTGCATGCAGCACACACCAGAGCAGCAACAGCAGGGTGAGACCCCCAGTACTCACAGGAAGCTTTGTGAAGGCAGGATTGGTGACATGTTTTCCAAAGGCATCTTCCTGGAATTGCAGCAGCTGCACCACCAGCCCAGCCAGTGTTTTATTGGTGGGAGCATCTGCTTGAACGTACTGAAAGACAAAAGAACATGTGTTTACTTGGGGGAGAGGGAGAAAAAAGCCTGAAGGTGGTTTAGTAACAGCCCAGGTTATTCCAGCAGTCGTAGGGCAGAGTTTGAAGATTTTGGGATCCCTGTGTGGCTGGGAAGGGGGTAACAAAGGGGGTTTGCACAGGAGAAACATCAAGCACAAGCATTTTCCCAGCTTTAGGCTTAGAATCCAGCACCTACCTGTGGATCACCCCCAGCTACTCATGCCACAGACAGGGATTAGCTACTCCAAGCTTATTTGTAGTTCCTAATAAAGCAACAGCCTAATTCTGCCTCCACACACACAGAGCTCTCTGCAGTCACTTTACAGGCTCCTTCTGCAACCAACCACTAATTAATCCTCAGAGCATCCATCAAGTCCGAGATGGGATGTCAGGTACAAACAGAAAAATCTGGGCCAGACATCTCCATTTGCAATGCTTTGGGACAGTCTGAGCATTCCCAAGGTTCTGCTTCTAATAAAATGTAAATATAAAAGGGGAGATCACAGCACGGACTGTAAAACAACCCCACCCAGCTGCTGAGCTTTTGTTACTCCTCATTTCCAGTATCCACTCACTGGATGTCACCTCACCCCCTTGCCAGGACACTTCCAAGAGCAGAACAAACACCCCTTTTCCAGGAACAACACAGAGCAACGGGAGCCACCCCAGTCACTCACCCGGGCAACTCTGAGCCCTCGCTCTTCCCTCACACCACATTCTTCTCAAGAGCCCTAAAAACCAACTCTGAGAGCCAGAACCCCCAGAACTTTCAAGCACTGGTTTAAATACCAGTCAAATCAAAGTTTGCCACAGCACCAGCTACAAAGCCAAGGTCACCACAAAGACATTGACTTTTCCACTGTAATTTCACAGGATTTGACCACCCTGGGATGTAAGGCCCTCCAGCAGTTTCTAAGGGGCTGCAGACACCGGTGAGAAATTAAATCTTTGCACTTCAGAGGACACAAATACTGGGGAGGCTCCCCAGGTGTCCTGCCCTGTGTGCACAACCTCACCTGGAAACACAAGACTATAAAGAACAGAAGGCTAGAATTCCAAATTGCATTTTCCTTAGCCCTGTTCCCTCTCCCAGGAATTAATGCTTTCATTATATCAGAAACACAGAACATCCTGAGTTGGGAGGGATCAAAGGGAGTCCAACTTGTGGTCCTGCAGCACAGGACTGGGGACAAGGACCTGGAGGGACAGCACACAGGGAATGGCTTCCCACTGCCAGAGGGCAGGGATGGATGGGATACTGGGAAGGAATTCCTGGCTGGGAGGGTGGGCAGGCCTTGGCACAGGTTGGGCAGAGAAGCTGTGGCTGCCCCTGGATCCCTGGCAGTGTGCAAGGCCAGGCTGGATGGGGCTTGGAGCAGCCTTGGATAGTAGAATGTGTCCCTGCCCGTGGCAGGGGGTGGCACTGGGTGGGCTTTAAGATCCATTCCAACTCAAACCTTTCTGGGATTCTCTGAACCTCTTTCAATAAAACAAACCCAGAAGATGTATTTTAAGGCATCAGGTGACATCCTTGCACAGACTTACTCTATTTTTTAAAAATACTTCCCATAAGGAAAAAGAAGGAAAATTACATGAGGAAATACCTTGCAAAACCTATTCTTACACATGTGAACTTTTTCAGGCATTTCTTCCTTTACTTGCAGATCCCGTTTCTCCCTCTTGCAGGAGGCACCAACAGCTGGAAGCTATCAAGGAGGACAACACCAGCAACTCCTCATCCTACTTTGTCACTACCCTGCAAACCCGTTTTCTGGGAAGCCCATTTCTTTGCCTGGGGTTCCCCCTAAACGACAAGGACAAACCCTTCCCAAGGAAGCACCAGACTCCTCCCCATCATTCCTGCCCAGGGAGGAGCAGCACAAATGGATCTTTAGGCAGCAGGACGAGGCAGACAATCCCTGATCAACTCCCAGTGGGCCTGAGGGGTCACAGAGGACACAAGTCCCAACAGATCTCCAGGTTTTCCACTCACCTCCACAGAAGCAGGAAATTATTCTGCAGCAAATAAAGGCTTTTAAACGGCAATTTCCAGAGGAGAGAACAATGCCCTGTCCCATTTGTGTTCAGTTGCTGAGGTGCCAAGGCCCCACAGACACAGCAGAGTTTCCCCAACATTTCCACAGCAATTAGAAACCCCCAATGTCCTTAATCAGAGGAAATCCCTTCTCCAGCCAGAGCTGCTGGTGCAGCTGCCCTGGAAAGCCTTTGCCACTGAGGCAGGGACAGATCCCTGCACCCAGCTTTGATGTGGTCACTGACCTCAAATAACCACCCAGGGCTCTGTGCTGGGGCCCTGATGCACCAAATCCCTTCCTTCCCCAAAACAAAGAGCATTTCAGCTCAGGGCACTGAGTAACAGAGAAGGGAAAACCAGCATGAAAATGTTTTGATTTGGGCCTATAACCCTTGTTCCCTCTTCAAAGGTGAGAACATCACAGAGCTGCAGAGACAGAAACCCCCCCTCAGGTCAAATCAGAGTCAGGCACGGAGGAAACCCTTGCCAAGGACAGCAGAGCCAGGCAGAGAGAACTCCAAATCCCCTCAATCCAGCCCCTGGCCGGGGGAAGAGGCAGGTGGGCTCCAACCAGGCACCCTGCATGGAGCAGCTGCCGCGTCCCAGCAGCTGCCAGGGCCCCTCGCCGAGGGTGGCTGAGAGCAGGCAGGGCTGGGATCCCTCCAGACACGCTCCAGGGCACCAGCCCAACCCCTCACAGCAGCAGGGGCCCCATGAATGTGGAAAGAACCCCCCCGTGTCAGTGCAAGGGGGTCCCACGTACCCCCAAACCACCCAGATCTGCCAGGGACAGCAGCTGGATCCACACGGAGAGCCCGCAGCGTCCTTCCCTCTAACTCAGCATTCCACTTGCCCCTGAAAAACCAGCCCCCTATCCCCCCAAACCCCCTGTGCTGTCTGCAAGGGGCACTGAGCAGCCTCAGCTCCCGGGGGTGGGCACACCAGCCTGGCTGTGACCCGGGCACACCCTGAAACACCCCCCAGAACTGCCTCACAAAGGTGTCTGAAACACAAGACAGAGCTCTGCCTGCTGACAAGAGCTGGGATTTGTGGATTGAAGAGGACCCAACCACCTAAACAGCACGCAGTAGCAGAGAGAAGGGAGCATTAATGCAACAGAGAGTGGATTGCCCACTTTACTCCTGAACTATGAATTTCTAATTACCTGCGGTCTGCCACACTGCCGCTAAAAACTCTTACTTTCTTAATTACACTCCAGAGACACAAAGAACCCTCCAAAATTCATTATTTTCTAGGGACAAGAAGAACTTTCCAATATTTGCCATTTTCTAGAGACACAAAGGACTCTCCAATATTTGTCATTTTACTAGAGGCACAAAGATATTTCCAATACTAAAGACTCATCTAATCCAGAGACAAGAAGACCTGTAATTGCAGTTCTCTAACTCTGTCCTGCCCATTGTCCTTCCTGACCCTTGACCAAGCTTGGTGCTGCTCTTGGAATTCTCTCCAGCTGGTCCCTGGAGCTCCATGGGCTGGACACACCAACTCCCACTGATGGCTTCACCACAGAGATGCCCAAACACCCCGTTTTAAGGGCATGAACTGGACAGAAGTCACGGGAGAAGCCACACACCTAGAGGGGGATGAGGACAGGCAGGAGCTGACCCAGAGCCAGGGAAGGGCTGGTTCCTACGGCTGCCCCTTCAAACGCCGGGAGCACGAGCCGCCTGCCTCCTTTCCCACAGATACAACCCCTTTCCCTTTCCAAAAGGCATTTCCACAGCGATACTCCAGAACCTGCTCGCCCTGTAGAGCCTTCCCCTGAGCCCAGCCCTGCGAGTGTTTAAACTTCACACCCAAATGTCGCTGTCACACCCCGGGCAGGGGGAGCCGCGGGGGGGGGTTTGGGGCTCCGCTGGGGCTCGCTGTGCCCCCGAAACCTCCTGTGCCCCCTCCTGCTGCACACAAAGAGCTGGGGGGAGCTGGAAGGACCGGAAAAACTCACCTGGAACCCGCACAAAGGGCCCGGGAGGCTCAGCCAGGCCCGGGAGAACCCCGGGAGAGGGGCAGCCCCCCGCACATGGGGGTCGCGGGGGGGGAGGGACCGAGGGTGTTCAGGGCTCGGGTGGGGAAGGTACAAAATCACCGCAAGGGGAAAACAAGGCACTGGCAGCGCAGACATGGGGG
>VXBX01004044.1:0-17334 GCA_013400415.1 Scytalopus superciliaris
TTACCCATAAATGCTCAACCCTATTCTCACCATCGTTAAGCTCCAGAGAATCAAACCCCCACCACCTCTCCTTCCTTTCCTATCCATTCCGAGGAGCTTCTAGCCATTCATTGCAGCACTCCAGTTGTATGACTAATCCCACTATGTCTCCCTGATGAAAGCTATGTCATGAGAGCTTAAGAGCAACTTTTGAATACTGAGTCAGTCTTTCAGCTCTGTTAGCATTTTGATATCAGCTGGCAATACTTTCAGAGCTCAAGAACAATAAAAGAAATAATATCTGAATATATTGTATCAGTTTGTCATAAATAGTGAGCAAATACTTGGGACATCATTCTTTTGGAAGAATACAAAGCCAATTGAACATGTAACTGAGCTTGAGAAAAAAAGCCAAAATCTTTTGGAAAAAATATATCCTCCTGTTTCACAAGAGTATTGACTTGTGCTTAGTGGAATACCATTTTTTTGTTATTTTGTTATGAGATAGTACAGACCCTTCATGATTTGTCCAGTTTTGGGATGGGTGAACATGATGTTACAGAAGAAAATATACTTTGTTAGAACTTGGATACTTGGGTTCTTATAATAGAGAGCATATGCTCTTGATATCTCTAAGACAAGCATTTTTCACATTGAACTTGAGGTTCTTGATTTCCACATGAGTAGGCAATAGTTGCAGGTATAAAATTTGGTTAAATAGTGAGTAGTAGCATTCTCCTAGACTGTCTAAACAGAGGGATGGCAGGTTGTATGTGTGTAAACAGGATAAATTACTTTTAAAATAACAAAACCGGTCCTTTTTGTATGCACTTACCTGATTTAAAATGCAAAGGGGTTCATGTCCTTGCTGAAATGTCTAGTCTGAAATGTAGACTAGATTTGAGAATAGAATCCCTTGTTCTTTTTGTTTGACTAAGTTTTCATCTGTTCTTTTTCTCTCTTAGTGTATGTACATATAACTGAATCTCTTTAAAAGACAAATTTTATCCCTCCTTCCCATTCCTTTTGCTCCCATCAGTCTAACTCTGCCAAGTTGCTTAAGTGGTTATCATTTAAAAAGCAAGTATATTATATGCCCTAAAATTGTACATGAAAAATGAAAGCTTTCTTAAAAATTAGCTTAATTAAATATAAATTTTCATGTGAACATTTTATCAATTTCAGCTAAATAATTCTGGATTAGAATAAGCTTATTCTGAAATAAGGGTCCATATACTCATTTATTAATTAACTTTCTCTCATATAATCCTTATTACTATTTTTTTTAGTTTGAACAGACCTTAACATCATTCATTCATGACCTCACATTGGTGAGATGGTCAGTCTGAAAAATTATTCCTGTTAATCACATCCACAATCTATTAACTATTTGTAAACATAGAAAATTAAGTAAATTTAATTGTTTTCTTTATTTCAAATTAGGCTCATGCACAGTTAGTTCGAGAAGTCAATGTAGAGAAGGTGACAACTTTTGAGAACCTTTATGTAGATGCACTGAGAAGTTTATGGAATGACCCTGGAATCCAGGAATGTTATGATAGACGACGAGAATATCAGTTATCAGATTCAACAAAATAGTAAGTATATAGTGGTTACAAATGAATGTATCTTATTTTCTGTTCCTTCTAACAAATTGATTCTTACTTTTTATCTTAGTATACTATATTTTTGTGTACATACATGTACAGGTTTTTGTGTCCATGTGTACAAGTATCTGTGTGTGCATGCATATTCAGCACAAACACGCACATGAATGTAAAGGCTACATCAGAACTTCTGATGCCTAATCCTGCAAAAGGCTTTCAAAACAGTATTAGTGGAGATAGATAAAGTAGCCCCTTTATTTGAAGGTTCTAGGTGCACAACAAAAGTACATGCACCTGCGCCAGCCAAATGTTACAGTTTTTATAGCTTTCAGTAATTAACATATGTGATATCTACAGCTAACCCGTGATAACATTTTCCCCTGGTGCCCATGCTCAGAACTCCTCAGAACTGCCCCTTGGAGCCCCTTCAAAGGCTCTGAGATTACTCTCCTGTTTTGACTACAAGCTATCTTATTGTCTCAGTTGGAATTCTTGCAGGTGTTCTTCAAAACAGCATGTCCTTGGTAATGTATGTCTAACAGAATTCCAGGAATGTGAGAAAATGTTCAGTAACTTCTAAATGCTACTTCAAATGTGAGACACTTAGGAAAACTTATTCAACTTATATAACTCAATAAAAATCTATAAAATATACATCAAAATCCTTAGGCATCACTGTAAGGAAGGTAGTGTAGTTTAGTATTATGTGTGTGCTTTTTTCCCAAAACATAAGCCTAAATAGTACCAAGCAAGTGCTCTTGTGTTTTGTTCAATTGTCTTTCCCTTGTACAAACAAGACCTAATCTTGAAAGAATATGACTGCCAAGAAGGCAAACACATAACTGAAAAGAGACTTCAATTTGTAAAGTGTGGAAAGCAAAGCATTTTAAGTTAAATCCTATTTATTATAGATCAACAACAAGGAAAATGCATATGTGGCTAAGCTTGGTCTTGAATGGTACACATGTACTCTCTCATGGCAGGATTCGGATAAAATAGCAATGAAATTTAACATTGGACCCTAAGCATTGTCTAAATGTCATCTCCAAGAAATTCAGTTGCTCTGAGTAATATAGCTCTGGTAAAATTTTTCATCTGGTAAAAAAAAAAAAAGGGTTATGGCAGAGCAGGATGATCTTTTGGTATTTCCCACTGGAAAAAAAGGTAACATAGTTGGTTATTAAAACTGTGGCAAAAATTTCCATGGTCTCCACTGGAACTTTTAGATTAGCTATGAAAATTAATCTTATATATTGTTCTAGTTTCCGTGTCAGGTTGGCATGAAAGGCATCCCCTCTTTGAGGAAAGCACAGAAGAAACTGAAAGGCACCATGAAAGTCTCCTTAAAGTCAATGGAACATGGCCATACACATAACAGAAATCTGGAGTGAGATTTATCTACACAGTAGTCTGAGGGTCCTTACCTTGCACAATCCTTTATACATGATTGAGTCAAGACAAACAAAAATATCTTGCTGATGCAGTTTAGGCAACTAGAGAGCTACTAGTGCATGAATTAGGTCTGCTCAGATTTGCTCCGATGCTCTGTTATTACCACACCACATTCTGCTTTATCAGCCTCACATACAGGGTTCATATTGTTCTATGCAATATGCTGTCCCATAGAGCTGGTTACCTTCCCAATCTATCACATTTATTACTTGTGTATGCATATTTTGGTGTAAAGTGGTTCAAAATACAGTAAAATCTCTCTTATATTGCATGGATTGTCAGTGTCCCCAATTATACAATATTATGTTTTATTTTTCAATGGTAAGAAAGCTAAGAACCATAGGAAATTAAATATAAGTGATAATTTTTAGGGTACATAAGTATCAAAAGAACATTTTAGATATAAATTAGGTTGACTATACTTTTCTTTTTTAGCCACCTCCTAATTTTAGTTTTTAGCCATTTAGAAATTCTAAATTGAGAGAGACAATCAGGTAGGATTTGGATGGGATAAGAATAAAAAGAACACAGTACATCTTTCTTCTTCACCTACTAATCTTAGATTTACTGCATTTACTTTACTTTAGACTAAGATTAGATAATTCTGGAAACTGGTAAACATGCCTCAACTTTTTGCCAGTGGTAAAGTGTGCTGGTTTAAAGATAAACCAGCAGGAGGAATGAATCCAATTCACAAACAGATTATAAATCAGAATTATAATTTAGTAAAAAAAAAAAAAAAACAAAGATCACAATCAGTACAAGGGTACAGAAAACAAAAGGTCCCTTTAACCCACAAAAACAAGTGTGTGACCCAGCAGCCTGGGGCACAAACAGAATGGTAATTGTCAGCCCCTGTGCTGAGCACCACCTGGCCCTCCTAGGTACAAAGTAACAGGAAAGAAGAAACCTGTTGGTGAAGGTAATGGTCCTGGTNGCAGTTCATGAAGGGGCCAGGTGGAACTCTTTTTCATGGGGCAGGCAGTCTCTTTCCTGGTTCCATGGTTGAAAAAAGAGAGGAAGTAATCCCTCTGAGGCACAGGGTTGGTAGATGAAAGAAAAATTCCAAGATTCTAAATCCATAACATAAAGAGACTCAGAGACACAAACATCCACAGAGATTCTGAAAATGCAGCTTTGCTCACAACTTGTATTACTGCAGTTGAAATTGATTCAATTTACTCTATTGTGTGTTCCCCAAGAGGATGCTTGTCTCAGTTAATCTGGGAACTCTGATGTAGGAAAAAATCCTGATACAACTACTTTAACATTTTGCTTATGTGGAGTTTGGAGACAATAAATTTATATGTATTTTTCAAAAGTGCATAAAGAACTCCTTGCCTTTCAGAGATTATTGTTTTCTAGCACATGGTCAAAATTTTACTGCTTGTTTTGGGTAGTCTTATCAGTCAGTACAGTTCTTTGCAAAAAGAAAACTAACAGAACTCCCCTACCATCTCCCAACAACTCAATAAGGTTAGCTCCATCCAACAGGCCCCAAAGAACAAAAATATAATAAATTGAATTAACCAAAGCTTATGACTAAGGCTAACTAATCAGACAATTTTGTGGTTTTTTAAACTTGAACTGTCAGTGCATGTGTATAAGACAGGTAGTTGTAGAGACTGATGAGGTCTTCCCTGAGCCTTCTTGTCTTCAGACTGAAACAATGCAGTTCCCTCAGCTGCTTATCATGAGACGTGTTCTCTAGGTCCTTCAATTTGCTTTGGCCCATTGATCCAACCTGTCTAGGTCCCTCTGCAGAGCCTTTCTACCCCCAAGCAGATCAACAATCCCACCCAGCTTGGTGTCATATGCAAGCTTACTGAGATGCACCCAAACCCCTCATCCAGACCACTGATAAAGATATTAAACAGGACTGGCCCAAGTACCAAACCCTGGGGAACACCGCTTGGGACCACCCTCTAACTGGGTTTAACTCCATTCACCACAATTCTTTGAGTACAGCCTTTCAGCCAGTTTTTCACCCAGCAAAGAGTATGCCCATCCAAGCCATGAGCAGCCACTTTCTCCAGGACAATGATGTGAGCAATGATGTCAAAGTGTTTACTAAAATCTATGTAGACAACATCCACAGCCTTTCCTTAGTGTTCTCAGGGGCTTCAGTGGTTTCTAATGCATTGACAACCCTTGTGTCTTTGCTGCCATATGGATCTCTGTCGTGGGTTCGACCTTGGCGAAATGCCAAACCTTCCCAAGACCCACAGGGTCCTAGTGAAAGGAGGGAAGGAAAAAAAAAACTGAAACTGGAAAGAACTATATACATATATTTACAGGAAAGTTACAATACATATACGTACAAATATAAGAAAAAACAACAATAACTTCATCCAGAGCTATCTACCCCAATAACACACAGATTTCACCACCCAAAACCCACACAGAAACAAAACTAAACACGTTTCTCTGAAAGAGCACCCAGCAAAGNCTCAGGCTTATCTATAGCATGCCGGGGATTAACCTCACGAGCGGGAATGAACTTGACACATCAATATGATGCATATTCAAATCCAACTTTATTTGAAACTTCCACTGATATATATACCTTTTTTACTACCGTACACACGTTTCTGTATGCAGAGCAATTGGCTACTGGCCACTGTCCATGGGCCCTTATTCAGACCATGATTGGTTGGCAATTCGCTCACTATGTCTTGTTATTGCTAATTGCCTATCTCATTATTTCTACTTTCTCATCCTGAGCTTATCATGGTTCCCTTGGCCTTCTTGGCTTTTCCCAGCCAGTAGCTGCATATCTTGAATAAACACCAGGTGTTATTATCTACACTCTAACTACATTCTGAAACACTGTCTGCTCAAAGCGATCCCACAATAGCAAGCCTGTTTTTATCCCCTTCCCTCTTCAAATCTAGTTTAAAGCTCTTACAATGAGCCCTGCTAACTCTTGCACAAATATCCTTTTTCCCTTTGAGAAAGGTGTATCCCATCTGTCACCAGCAGGCCTGGAGTCATATGGATTGACCTGTGATCAAAAATCCAAAATTTTGCTCATTATATCAGTCACAGAGCCAAGTATTGATCAGCTGGCTCTTCCTGTTTCTTTCCACATCATTCTCTGCAATTGGAAGGACAGAGGAAAACATAGGACCTTTTGTTCCCTGCAAAAGAGAGTCTACTATGACAATAACCTTCCTTTTTTTCTTTATGGAAGTGTTTTGAATGTGGTGCATAGGCTGACTTAACCTTGGTGACACCTCCAACTTAGGTGGACTGTCATCCTCATAATAGTTTGGTTCCACTTGCAGACCCTCATACCTATTGTTCAAGGACACCTGGGAATGTGAGGTAGTCACAGAGGAGATGCTCCTGCTGCACCAGGCAGGAACTTGTTGCCGCTCCCCATCTCTTAAGTCACTGCATTCTGCCAGGTGGAGAGAGCATAGGGAATCCTCCATATCGTGTGTCCTATTTGCCTGACAGGACTGTCCCAGGGAAGGCAGGGTGCAGTAGTTGATCCAGTAGTTGATCTCCTTCATAGACTCCCTGCCCTGATACTACTTAACCTACTTACCTCCTCCCTGTAATCTCCTGAACAAACTTTCTGTTAAACGGTAAGCTTAATTTCTTGGGTTTTGTCCTTTCTCTCGTCTCCTGTACTCCCATTCTTATATAGATCAAGAAAAGGTCTAATTGTTTGCTGACTGTGTTGTAACAAGTCATCTTTACTAGTCTTAGATTAGCCCTTTTATTAGTTTGAATAATCACCTCTATCTCAACAAATTTATTTTTTCATAGAATCATAGAATCGATCGGGTTGGAAAAGACCTCCAAGATCATCAAGTCCAACCCCTGGTCCAACTCTAGTCCGTTTACTAGATCATGGCACTCAGTGCCACATCCAATCTCAGTTTAAAAACCTCCAGGGACAGTGAATCCACCACCTCTCTGGGCAGGCCATTCCAATGCCCGATTACTCTCTCTGTAACAATTTTTTTTCTAATATCTAACCTAAATCTCCCCTGACAGAGCTTAAGCCCATGCCCCCTTGTCCTACTGCTGACTGTCTGGGAGAAGAGACCAACCCCCACCTGGCTATAACTTCCCTTCAGGTAGTTATAGAGAGTGATAAGGTCACCTCTAAGCCTTCTCTTCTCCAGACTAAACAACCCCAGCTCCCTCAGCCTCTCTTCATAGGACTTGTGCTCCAGTCCCTTCACCAGCCTTGTTGCCCTTCTCTGGACCCACTCCAGCACCTCAATATCTTTCCTGAACTGAGGGGCCCAGAACTGAACACAATACTCAAGGTGTGGCCTCACCAACGCAGAATACAGGGGCAGGATCACTTCCCTGGTCCTGCTGGCCACACTGTTTTTGATACAGGCCCGGATACCATTTGCCTTCTTGGCCACCTGGGCACACTGTTGGCTCATGTTGAGCTTCCTGTCAGTTAGTACCCCCACGTCCCTTTGTGCCTGGCTGCTCTCCAGCCACTCTGTCCCCAGCCTGTAGTGCTGCATGGGGTTGTTGTGGCCAAAGTGCAGGACCCGGCACTTGGCCTTATTGAACCTCATCCCACTGGAATCAGCCCATCTTTCCAGTCTATCCAGATCCCTCTGCAGAGCCCTCCTGCCTTCCAGCAGGTCGACACTACCTCCCAACTTGGTGTCATCAGCAAATTTGCTGATGATGGTCTCAATCCCCTCATCAATAAAGATGTTAAACGGGACTGGACCCAACACTGACCCCTGGGGGACACCACTAGTGACTGGCCACCAGCTGGCTGCAGCACTGTTCACCAGCACTCTCTGGGCCCGGCCCTCCAGCCAGCTCTTAACCCAGCAGAGAGTGCACCTGTCCAGGCCATGGGCTACCATCTTTGTTAACTATATTTCCCTCCAAGTTTAACAGAGAATGGAGGTTTTCCTTGCCCATCCTTTTGGTGTTAAGGTATTTATAGGAGGACTTTTTCTTATCCCTAACAGAATTGGCCAAATTCACTTAAAATTGCACTTTTGTTTCCCTGATTTTTTTTCTGCATGATCTAGCTATCTTCTTAAATTCTTCATAAGTAGCCAGCCCTTTTTCCCATAGCCAGTAAACTTTCTTTTTTTTCCCTGATTTCCTTCAGAATCTCCCCGTTTCACCAAGCCAGTCGTCTTCCCCGCTGGCTAGCCTTTCGGCACACTGCTACAGCCTGTTCCTGTGCACTCAAAACTTCCTGCTTGAAGCATGTCCATCCCTCCTGGACCCCCTTGTTTTTAAGGGTTGTTTCCCATGGTATGCTCTGAACTAGTCTTCTGAATAGGCCAAAATCTGCCCTCCGGAAGTCCAGTGTAGAGGTTTTATTGATGGCTCTCCTTGCATCTTTGAGTATTTTGTTTAGAGATTTCTTTTGGAGGCTTTCTAGTGTGGTGCCAGTCACATTCCTTCTCCTAAGCAGTGCATTTCAGAGGCAGTATATCCCCCAAGAATTTCTCCTGTGTTCATAAGGACTTCCAGCAGGATTCCTTCTAAGCATGGGGTTTATTAATATGCCAGTGAATATTAATTTAGTATCTTGCTCCATCAGATTCCCTGAGTTTGGGAAGAGGTACTGGGCAGTATTCCTGAATGAAACAATCTTATTCTTGGCCTTGGAAAGGAAAAGGAGTCTTAGAAATAGATGAAGGCTATAGCTATCTACCTTTGCCCATCCCTTAGTGCCTTCTCTTGATTAATTGGACTATATACTAAATTGAGTTGAGAGTTACAGAAATTCATAGACTCATAGAATGGTTTGGATTGGAAGGGACCTTTAAAGATCATCTGGTTCCACCACCTCTGCCGTGGGCATCTTTCACTACAGCAGGTTGCTCAGAGCCTCATGCAACCTGACCTTGAACATTTCCAGGGAAGGGGCATCCACAGCTTCTCTGGACAGCCTGTTCCAGTGTTTCACCACCCTAATCATAAAAAATTTCTTCTTTATAGCTAATCTAAATTTTCTCTCATTCACTTTAAAACTGTTATCCCTTGTCCTGTCTCTACATGCATTTGTTAAAAGTCTCTCTCTGTCTTTCTTATAAGCTCCCTTTATATACTGAAAGGCCACAATAAGGTCTCCCCAAAGCCTTCTCTTCTCCAGGCTGAACAACCTCAACTCTCAGCCTTTCCTCATAGGAGAGGTGTTCCACCCCTCTGATCATCTTTGTGGCCTCCTCTGGACCTGCTCTAACAGGCCATGTCTATCTTGTTGTATTTGGTCTGGCTGAGATGGAGTTCATCTTCCTCATAGCAGCCCTCACAGTGCTGTGCTTTGCATTGGTAGCCAGAAGGGTGTTGATAACACACCAGTGTTTTGGCTACTGCTGAGCAGTGCTGGCACAGCATCAGTGTTGTCTCTCCAACATTCCACCCCCATCAGTAAGCTGGGGGTGGGCAAGATATTGGGAGGGGACACAACTATGACAGCTGACCCAAACTGACCAAAGGGATATTCCATACCATATGATGTCAGCTCAGATATAAAAGCTAAGGAAAGGAGGAGGAAGTGGGGGCACTTTTTATTTAAAACGTTTGTCTTCTGGAGCCACCACTATGCATGCTAAAGACCTGTTTCCCAGGAAGTGGCTGGACATCTCTTGCTGATGGGAAATAGAGAATTGTGCTGGTTTAAAGGTAAACCAGCAGGAGAAATGAACCCAACCCAAAAAGAGATTACAAGTCAGAGGTACAATTTACTAAAAAGATTACAATAAATACAATGATACAGAGAAAAATTGGGTTTTAACCCACAAAAACAGATGTATAACCCAGCACCCTGGGGCATGAACAAAATGGTGTTCATTAGCCCCTGTGATGAGCACCACACGGCCCCCCCTGAGTACAAAGTAAAAGGAAAGAAGAAACCCGTTGGGGAGGATGGTGGTTGCAGTCTGGTGGAGAGTGGCAGTGGCAATCCTGTTGAGGTTCTAGTCCTCCTCTGGATCCAACAAGTGGTACCCCGAGTCCCAAACCTCAAAGATTATATATGCTCAGGTTCGGGTGGGAATGGCCAGTACCTCCCCCCAGGGCGGGGAGTTTCACAATGGGTGATTTAGTCTGTGAATCATGGCATATTTTTTGAATCCTTGATGGCCCATGAGCAGACATGACCCCTCAGGCTGGGTGTGAAGGTGCTGATGACTCCCTGGAGGGGAGTTATCATGGCTGAGTCATTGGTGTGAAGACAGGAAAACTCCCCTATCTCACAGAGTTCTTAAACACCCAGTTTGTAGCCTGAGGTGTCAGGTGTGCCCTGGGCAGCTGCTGCAAACGATCCATTATTAACAGTTCATCAGAAATGACACAGAGGGTGTAGAATACACAGTTTTGGTTACACCCACACAATGATAAACTGGTCCTGGCCACTGTAACTAGGACAAGAATAAAATCTTTGGTTTTTTTCCTTTGCTTGTGAGCACATGACCGTTCACTTTCGCTTTAGTAAACTGTCTTACCTTGACCTACGAGTTGTTTTCCATCTTATTTTCTCTCCCTTGTACAGCTGAGAAGGGGGAATGATAGAGTGGCTTGGTGGGCATCTGGCATCCAGCCAAGGTGAAGCCACCACAGTTGTGTTGGGGGCCCCAGAGCTGGAAGCAGTATTCCAGGAAGTGAATGAAGAGTGGAGTAGGAGGGAGAATCACCTCCCTTGACCTGCTGTCCACACTCCAGGATATGATTGTCTTTCTGGGCTGCAAGTGCACATTGTTGACTCATGTACAACTTTTCTTCCACCAGTACCCTCTGCAGAGCTGTTCTCAATCCATTCATCTCCCAGTCTGTATTGATACTGGAGATTGCCCTGACCCAGGTGCAGGACCTTGCATTTGGCCTTGTTGAACTTCATGAATTTTGCATGGACCCACTCCTCAAGACTGCCAAGGTCCCTCTAATCACAAAAACACAGAATCATCAAGGCTGGAAGANCATCAGAAATGACACAGAGGGTGTAGAATACACAGTTTTGGTTACACCCACACAATGATAAACTGGTCCTGGCCACTGTAACTAGGACAAGAATAAAATCTTTGGTTTTTTTCCTTTGCTTGTGAGCACATGACCGTTCACTTTCGCTTTAGTAAACTGTCTTACCTTGACCTACGAGTTGTTTTCCATCTTATTTTCTCTCCCTTGTACAGCTGAGAAGGGGGAATGATAGAGTGGCTTGGTGGGCATCTGGCATCCAGCCAAGGTGAAGCCACCACAGTTGTGTTGGGGGCCCCAGAGCTGGAAGCAGTATTCCAGGAAGTGAATGAAGAGTGGAGTAGGAGGGAGAATCACCTCCCTTGACCTGCTGTCCACACTCCAGGATATGATTGTCTTTCTGGGCTGCAAGTGCACATTGTTGACTCATGTACAACTTTTCTTCCACCAGTACCCTCTGCAGAGCTGTTCTCAATCCATTCATCTCCCAGTCTGTATTGATACTGGAGATTGCCCTGACCCAGGTGCAGGACCTTGCATTTGGCCTTGTTGAACTTCATGAATTTTGCATGGACCCACTCCTCAAGACTGCCAAGGTCCCTCTAATCACAAAAACACAGAATCATCAAGGCTGGAAGACACCTTCAAGATCATATAGTCCAGCCATCAACCTAGAGCTACCATAATCACCCCTGAACCATATCCCCACCAGGCCACATCCAGACACTTCTTCAACACTTCCCAGATATGGTGACTCCACCACCTCCCTGGGCAAACTGCTCCAATATCTAACCACTATATCAGTGAAAATTTTTTTTCTAATATCTAATCTGAACCTACCCTGGTACAATTTAAGGCCATTTCCTCCCGTCCTTTCACATGAGACATGGTAGAAGAGACTGACCCTCACCTCAACCTTTCAGGTAGTTGTAGAGAGCAATGTCGCCCCTGAGCCTCCTCTTCTTCAGACTAAACAACCCCAGTTCCCTCAGCTGCTTCTCATAAGACATTTTTTTATACACTTCAACAGCTTCACTGCCCTTCCCTGGACATGCTCCAGCACCTCAATGCCCTTTCTGAAGTGAGGGGCCCAGAAGTGAACACAGTACTTGAGGTGTGGCCTCACCAATGCCAAATACAGGGGAATGATCACTTCCCTAGTCCCACTGGCCATGATCCAGGCCAAGATGCCATTGGCCTTCTTGGCTACCTGCTCACACTGCTGGCTCAAGTCCCTTTCTGCTGAGCAGCTCTCAGGCCATTCCTCCTCCAGCCTATAGTTCTGCAGGGGGTTGCTGCAACCCAAGTGCAGGACCCAGCATTTTGCCTTATTGAAACTCATGCAGTTGTCCTCAGCCCATTGATCCAGTCTGTCAAGATCTCTCTGTAGAGCCTTCCTACCCTCGAGCAGATCAACACTCCCACCTAACTTGGTGTTGTCTGCAAACTTACTGAGGGTACACTCAATCCCCTCGTCCAAATCATCAATAAATATGTTAAACAGGACTGGCCCCAATACTGAGCCCTGGGGAACACCACTTGTGACTGGCTGCCAACTGGATGCAGCATCATTCACCACCACTCTCTGGGCCTGGCTATCCAGCCAGTTTTTCACCCAGCAAAGAGTCCACCTGGTCCAAGCCATAAGCAGCCAGCTTCTCCAGGAGAGTGCTGTGGGAGGTGATGCTAAAGGCTTTACTGAAATATAGATAGACAACATTCACAGCCTTCCCCTCATCTACTAAGCAGGTCAACTGGTCATAGGAGATCAGGTTGGTCAAGCAGGGTCTGCCTTTTGTAAATCCATGTTGGCTGGGCTTGATGCCCCGGTTGTCCTGCATGTGCCATGTAATGGTACTCAGGATGATCTGTTCCATAACCTTGCCCAGAACCAGCAACACTTGGCCCCTATCACTTTTCCTTCTCAATAATTTAAAACTTAGTGAATATATCACTGTAGTCATGAAAATAGACTAAAAGTTCTTTGTTACACAACCGGACTTTTCAATCTTTTATTATTTTTATATTCCTGCCATGGGCATACAGAAAATATTCAATGAAATGTTTTAAAATAAAAAGAGCTCTTCCCACTATACTAGGTCTGGCTGGGATGGAGTTAACTTTCTTCATAGCAGCTGGTATGGTGCTTTGTTTCAGATTGGTGACCAAAACAGTGTTGATAAGGAACCAATGTTTTAGCTGTTGTTGAACAGTGCCTGCACAGCATCAAAGCCTTCTGTCTTTCTCACTCTGCTGCCCCAGGGAATAAGCTGGGGGTAGGTGAGAGATTGGGAAGGGATAAAGCCAGGACAGCTGAAGCAAATTGACCAAAGGGATATTGCAGTCACTCGCCGAAGCATTTAGCTCCAGTTCAGCACGTTCCTCAGCAGAGCAAGGGATCGTGACAGATGGAGGAGGGGGGTGGGGTGGGCAACTGAGCCGAGAAAACGCCAGGACAGTGCAGAGACCAGCCGGAAGTCAGCAGCTTTCAAGAGAGTGGTTGACAAGGTGTGGGCAGAGCTAGGAGTAATGGAGGCTACCCCCCGTGCCCACAAAAGGCAGCCTTTACGGAGCGCTACACAGCGTGGTGTGGCAGTTTTTGTGGGAGAGAGTGCAGAAAGCGTCCCTCTTTGAAGGTGGGGCATTCCACTGGCCAAGTGGAGAGACTTGAAGTTCACATAATCCAGCAACCAGAAACCATTCTGTGACCATCTGCACAGGTCAAGGGCACTCATTCTACCTGACCCTCAAAGCAGAATGGTGGGCACTCTGAAAGCAAAGGCTGCAGCTCTGGCTGTGGGGTCTGCACCATCTACCCCAGTGGTGGCCATTGCCTCCACCCAGATGGACCTGCTGAAGGGAGAGGCTGCAGTGCAGACCTCAAACTGTAGGAAGTGCCTAGACCTTTCTCCTGGGGCAGGGATATGTAGCAGAGTTATCTGCAAAAGGTGTGCCAAGGTGGAAGACCTCCTGTAGCAGGTGGCTGAGCTGCAGGAGGTGGTGAGAAGGCTGTGCAACATCAGGGAGGGTGAGAAGGAGTTAGATTGCTGGTTCCAAGGGCAGTCTGCAGTGGACCCACAGCCTGTGGCCAAACAGCCAAAACCTCCCTCACTGGCATACACAGAAGGGAGGGGGGCCAATAATGCAGAAGAATGGAAACTTGACAGGGCAAGGACCTGCAGAAGGAAAAGACTTGGCCTGAAGCCTGAGATGACCTTGCAGAACTGCTTCACTGCTCTGTAGACTGAAGAGGAAAGACCCATCACATCAGGAAAGACACAAGCTGAGCAAGGCAGCCTGATCTGTTCCCCATATAACAACCAGCCCAACTAAGAAAAGGCAATGAATGATTGTAGTAGGAGACTCTCTTCTGAGAGATAAGGAGGCACACATTTACTGACCTGATGTGCTCTCTAGAGAGGTGTGCTGCTAACTGGGGGCTTGTCTCTGGGATGTCACTCAGAGACTATCTAGCCTCATAAAGTCTACTGACTATTACCTGCTGATGTTGTTTCATGTGGGCACCAGTGATGCAGCCAGGAGCAGTCTGAGCAGTATCAAGAAGGATTCCCAAGCCCTGGGAGCAGCAGTAAAGGACTCTGTAGTGCAGGTAGTTTTTCCATCAATCCTCCCAGTCAAAGGGAAGGAGTTTAAAAGGGCAAGATGAATCTGGAGAATCAACAAATGGTTACAGAACTGGTGCCACAGCCAGGGGTATGGCTATTTAGACCATGGGACTTGCTTTGAGAAACCTGGTCTACTGGGGGCTGATGGGGTCCATCTTTCAGAGAAGGGGAAGAGAATCTTTGGTCATAGGTTTGCCAAGCTGGTGAAGAAGTCTTTAAACAAAAGTTGCCGGGGGAACCTCAGTGCATCCCACTCTTACCAGTTTGATGCCAGGGCCAGCAAGAGATGCCCAGAGCCTGTAGAGGGATTGCAGGTCAGCAAGAGAAGGCAGCACAAAGGAATTCTAGTCAGTAATTTGGCTTCATCAGGAAGCTGTAGACCTCAATGAGGTTTCCCCTCAGTCTCTTCTTCTCCAGGCTGAAAAACCAAGTGACCTCAGCTGCTCCTTGTATGGCTTCCCCTCTAGACCCTTCACCATCTTCATGGTCCTCCTTTGTACATGTTCTGATAGCTTTAAATCCTTCTTATATTGTGGTGCTCAAAACTGCACACAGTGAGGTTGCACCAGCACAGAGTAAAGAGGGACAATTACCTCCCTTGAGCTGCTAGTGACACTGTGCTTGATGAACCCCAAGACATGGTTGGCCCTTTTGGCTGCCAGAGCACATTTCTGACTCACATTCAACTTGCCATTGACCAGGACCCCAAGATCTCTTTCTGCGGGGCTGATCTCCACCATCTCATTCCTCAGTCTGTCTGTATATCCAGGGTTGCTTTGTCCCAGGTGCAGAATCCGGCACTTGCCCTTGTTAAACTTCATATGGTTGGTGATTGCCCAGCCCTCTAATTTGTCAAGATCTCTCTGTCTTCGAGGGAGTCAACAGCTCCTCCCAATTCAGTATACCTTCAAGTCCTGCATCCAAGTCATTTATGAAGATGTTGAAAAGAACTAGCCCTAAGATGGAGCCCTGCGGAACCCCACTAGTGACCAGTCGCCAGTCTGATGTTGCCCCATTCCTTATAACCCTTTGCACCCAACCCATCAGCCAGTTGCTCACCCACCACATTATGTGTTTATCCAGCTGTGTGCTGGACATTTTGTCCAGAAGGATCCTGTGAGAGACAGTTTTGAAAG
Organism: Scytalopus superciliaris; assembly: GCA_013400415.1. Taxonomy (NCBI): domain Eukaryota; kingdom Metazoa; phylum Chordata; class Aves; order Passeriformes; family Rhinocryptidae; genus Scytalopus; species Scytalopus superciliaris. Next base: position 15,730 of record VXBX01004044.1, read on the forward strand.
CTTTACTGAAATCCAAAAAGATTNAGCTGTGTGCTGGACATTTTGTCCAGAAGGATCCTGTGAGAGACAGTTTTGAAAGCTTTACTGAAATCCAAAAAGATTACATCAACTGGCTTTCCTTGATCAAATAGGTGGATTACCTTGTTGTAAAAGGAAATTGACAAGCAGGACTTTCCCTTCATGAATCTGTGCTGGCTGTGACCAATGACTGAATTGTCCTTCAAGTGTTTTTCAATATCTCCCAGAATAATCTTCTCCATAATTTTGCCAGGCACTGAAGTGAGACTGACAGACCTGTAGTTACCATGGTCATCCCTCTTGCCCTTCTTGAAAATTGGGACACCGTTTGCCAGCTTCCAGTCAGCTGGGACCTCTCCAGATTCCCAAGACCATTAAAAAATCATTGAGAGAGGCCTTGCAATTACATCAGCCAGCTCTTTGAGTATTCTAGGATGAATCCCATAGACTTACAGAGATCCAGCTGGAACAGCAAATCCCACACAAGCAAGTCCATGAGGGGTCAACTGGGAGTTCATTGTTCTCGCAACCATGGTCCTCCAGCTCAGGGCTCTGGGACCCCCTTAGCCCATCATCAATGTTGAAGACAAAAGCATTAAACATCTCTGCCTTTTCTCTGTCCCTGTTTGTGAAGTGACCATCCTCATCAAGTAACAGACCAATGTTATTTCTGTACTGCCTTTTGCTATCAACATATTTAAGAAACTTCTTTTTATTGTCCCCCACAGTACTGACCAGATTCAACTCCAATTGAGCTTTGGCTGCACAAATTTTCTCCCCACAGCGGCAAGCAGCATTTCTTCCCATATCACCTGACCTTGCTCCCACTGGCCATACACTTTCTTTTTTTGTCTTAGCTCCTGTAGAAGAAGAAAACAGATTTTGGCTAGGAGGGAAAGATAGGAGTATTTGCTCAGGGAAGCTTCTGCGGTTGGGGAACACCTAGTGTGGGAAAGAGTTCTTTCTCACTAATGGTGCTGTGCATGTTCTCTCTGTCTGCAGAGAAATAATTTCCCTGCTTCAAGGAGAGATAAGATTCTCACAGACGTGCCTAGGAGCCCTTGCTGGGAGTCAGGCAGGCCATAAAACAGGGGAGAATACAGCCTTGAAAAGTTATGCACATGCAAAAGGTGGTGTTATAAATGCACCAAAAGGGGTTTCCTGCTTTGCTTTTCTCCCCCTCCTCTGCTGCATGAGCATTCAGTGATGTATTACAGTGTATTAAGGTCTATAACTTCGAAAACAAACCTTTCCTTAAAACCTTAGCCACTCCTGGTAACTCTCACTCCCTAGGAGCTGATTATTATAGGCATAGGAGTGGTTAGATGGTGTTTAAATCTCCCACTGTTGCTCTGGCAATGCCCAAGCCTTGTAATTGGCTACCATGAGAGCTTACAGCTTCTGGTGGGGTCTCTCCACTGCTCTGGGGCTTCTCTGTCTGAGGGGAAACCCCTGTGCACCAAAATCTGCCATTCTGCTGCAGATGAGGCCTGCTCCAGAGCAGCTTCCCTTGGCAACTGACAGCTCATTTCTGTTAGACCAGGAGAAGCTGGTGAGGCATGTAAAGCTCAAGGGCAGCCTTGGCTG
>VXBX01004046.1:0-15407 GCA_013400415.1 Scytalopus superciliaris
CCGTTTCCCGCGCACCCGCGCGCTGTTACCCCCCCTTTCTCCCGCTTCCCCCCACCCCCCCCAAAAATCAGGACTTTTTAGGGGGAAAACGTGCCCTCCGGGTGGGTTTTCGCTGCGTGCTGCGGCTTCTGCGCTTCCGTTTGCTCTGGCGCCGCAGGCTGACTTGACTGAAGGACTTCAAGGAAAGTTTTACCTAAGCCATGTGACACTGAAAAAACAGCGCTTTCGGAGAAAAAACACAAGTGCCTGGGCGAGGGGAAGGGTGGCGGGGATGCCTTCGCCTGCTCCTCCTGTCCCAGCCCACCTGGCAGCCTCTCCAGCACCCCGCCGGTCTCCTCTGGCCTTCACCCCGCAAAAGGGGGCTCTCCGCCGCTTTCCTCCTTGCCCCTCATCCCTGTCCTCCCCGGCGAGCAGGTCTCCCGCAGCACTGCACGCAACTGCGGGTCAGAAAAAGCAGGACCGAGGATGCCATTTGTTCCGATATGTCCGTCCTTCAGGAAACAATACATCCTGACAAGACACCTCGCCTTTTTCTAGTCCCGCAGATTGCTCCCCTGGTACTAAAAAAAAGTCTGAGAAACAATAAATGAACATTACCACAACCATTTTCCATCAAGTCACGAGGTGGGACTGGCTCTCAGGAAAAGTATATATACTGGAGTTGTTGCCATCACAATGTCAAATACCCCATATGCACCTTTGTCCATAACCTGGCTCGCAATATAGCCAAGTGAAGATTTATTACTAATGTATACAATTTAGCAAGGTACCTGAGCTTGGGCTACCCTAAGCATTTGAGAAGCACTCCAAAAATCAGAGGTTCTTGAAGAAAGGCATGTTTGCTGATGGAAATGAAAGACTGGCCTTTGATGCCATGCATTTCATAAAGCATCCCTTAGTCTTGCTGTTGAAAATGTTAATTTTATTACAAAACAAAGCTGCAGGTGTTTGTCATTTGAGGTGATTTAGCCCATGAGTTTTTCCAGAAACAAAGAGAAAGCAATCTTGCCTGACACAAAGGTTACTTCAACCCAAATTTCCTCAGACTCACTGTTTGTTTCAAGTTTTCTTTCACCTGGAAATCTCTTGACTGCAAAGAAGTAGCTTTGGAGAGATGCCTATAATATATGGATGTGCCTGGCATGGTCAGATTAATCACACTGGCGATCCCTGGGATGGTTATTCATGTGCAGGTTCTACAGCACCACGTCAGCACAGCACACCCTGACTTTCAGGACAGACACAGCAGCTTCCACAGTGAGTGAGAGGTGCACATCATCCAAGCTGCCTGACTCCCATGCACTGCGGGGAGCTAGAGGGGAGCACTGGGACATAGCACGACAGCCTGTGACCTGCTGCTGTGACTCCACAGCCAGAGATTTCACCTCATACCAACGGGAAAATGTGCCCCTGCTCAGGAGGAGCAGCCCTCGGCTGCCCAAGCGATCCTGCCGACAGGGAAGGAGGCGTGCGCAGCAGCAGGACCTGAATACAAATATGAAGAGCTGATATTCTTCCATCTTTTTTCATCTTATATGAGTTCCTTTTCCAGTCTCACGTTCCTAGGAAAATGTTAGCTGTTTTATAATATACGACCACAGTAATATGGTACTGAGGATGTTTTGGTTTAGGTACTATATATACGACCATATGTATGCACCATATGTAGCATATACACCACCCCCCTGGTGTATATATAAATATATATGTACACCAGGGTGGTGGTGGTGTGCAGAATGATTAGGCAAACTTCTGGTCTCTTTACAGATCTGTTTAAGAGCAATATGATTCCTTCAGCCCATAGTACCCTTCTCTCATTTTCTGCCTATTGCCTATTCCTTTCTACTCTTGCAATCAATTTCCTTAAACTTTTTTTTCCTCTTTGTATAATGAAAACCCTTAAAAGCAACAGGGGAAATTAACCAACATACAAAACCTTACTTTGTAAAAGAAACAAATTAATGTGGAAAATCCTGTTTGTCTAACTATTTATAATTCAGTATTGCTGATGTTAAGATACTGCTTTTAACAATAGGTAGAAAAGACGTTCAAAAGGGGGCATGATTTTAAGTTGAGACTGGCCCTTCAAATCAGTATTCCTCTTAGAGTTTTTAAAAAGGAAATTATTTCCCATGAGTTTGAACATCTTGCTATGTCATAAAACAGTAATTCATATTTAGTTTTTGGTTTGGGGTTTTGTTTTGCTTGTTTGGTGGGGTTTTTTTAAAATATGATTCACTCCAGCTCTGTTCAAGACATGTATTTCTAATTTAAGATAAAAAAAACCCAAACATTTCTCTGCATTCAACTCATATCAACATTAAGACAGACCAAAAAAAAAAATTATAAACTAAAATGCTGATTGAATGCTTTAAGCTTTGAGTATGAATAATAGACCCCTGACGCATTTCTGAGAGGTGAAAAGTCCTGAGAGAAGGGAAACACAGAAACGGCAACTGAGGTTTCTGCCTGTGCCTGCCTGAAAGGGCAGGCCAAGCAGAAAATAAAAACCAACGGTGAGTGGGTGACATTTGCCATTTGAAACGTATTGTAAGTGTTTCAACACCTTGACAATGAAGCGCGTAAAAGAGGCTTAGAGTATCCAAGACCCTTCAGCTAAACAAAATGAACATGGGCAGCTCTGTTCAGGGAGGTGCCTTTCTTATCATCTTTCACGTCTGATTCAGAGGAATCATACTTGAAAGATTCAATAGCAAGACAAAAACTACACATTAATAAAATGTAATGATTTTTCCACACATCTGGATTGCCCCTCCAAGAGAAACTGACCTCTGAGATTTGTCCATGACGTTTCCCTGCAAGTTGGAATTGGCTCTTGCAGAAGACCTGTTGAGCAGTGCCAAAATCCATTTCTCTGACTGAACACGCCGCAACCACAGGACGTTTCTGCCATGAGTTATATCACCCTTGATACTTGTGCATTTATTCAGCCTACCTTATGTCACTTCTCCTCAGCCTATGACTTGAACACTACGGGCCTCCAGGCTGTGAGCTCGTACTCCAGTTTTGGTGCACCTGTCATTCCAGGAAAGCACAATCAGAAGGAGCAGGTGCTCTGCTCACAAAAAGACACTAAGTCACACCAAGAGCCAGACTTCTCACCACTTGCACCACCCTCCACTTTCTTTCCAGTCCAGATGAATGCTCCTCTGGATACATTCAAGGACCTTAACTGTTGCTGTTTATCCAGGTGTTACCCATTAGCAGAGAGACCTGCCAAGACAGTCACTTCTTCTGCCAGTAGACGAATACCTTACTGGAATAAACAAAAAAGTGGTTTCACAGGGGAAATCTCAGGTGGAGCACTGGCATATGGAGTAGTGGCACCGATTTCTGGTCATTTATGCAATATCCATCACAAGAGAACTTGCCCAGTGCATCTTGCTCTCATCTGTGCATCCCCCTTTTTGCATGGCTGCCTCATACAGCAGAGAGACCTCAAGGGGTACCTGGTGGAAGAAAAAGAGGAGTATGAGATGGTACCATGTCAAAGTCCTCAGAGTCTGCAGAAGTTGCAGCTGGTGGCACAGGGAAAGGTATGTGGCCTAAGGTGGGATGCAGAACTGCTGGAGGTGATGATGTTTGGGAAGGATATAAATGTCAGAGCAAAATCTTTTCTGCAGTTACGCACTGGGAATTGGTGTGGGAAGGTAAATGGGATGGAGCCCGAGTAGGGAAAGAAATAATTGGGTGGAGTCTCTTAGTTTTAAAAGAAATTGTAAACTTGTGCACCACTGCACACTAGTGTAAAGTAGTAGCTTTAGATTCTTTCATTGTTTGGATTTTTGTTTGTTATTATTCCCATTGAAAAAAAAAAAAAATGGAAATTTATCAGCAAATATCCAGATTTTTTGAAGTAACAACCCCCATTCAAGAGTCTGAATTTTCTAAGGATGCTTGTTGTAGCCCTTCACAGACTTGATATACATAATTCTTCTTGGTGGTCTGTAGCAAGGAACCTCTGTGTCTTTCTCCTTCTTTTACTAACACTGGAGATCTTTCTAGATTTCAGTGAAAGAAGGACTGATCCCTAGTGATCAGGATTATCTTTCTACTCTAGCATCCAATTTCTCTGAATGTCTAATTTAACTAATCTAGTTATTTATACCATATTCATCACTATTTTTTGAATGCTGTGTAATAAAATTAAACAGATCAAACCCCAATAATATTTTTATCCCTTTCTATCTTAAATATGTAAAGATTATATATATTTTTTTTTAAACTCTGTTGTGATTGCTGAAGGAAAACTAAGGCAAAGTGCTGGATTTTACACATGGAGAAAAAGAGCATTATTTTCTGAAGAAAGTTCTGTACTTTTGGGCTGTCTACATACAAAGTCTGAGCTCTCCATCTCTTAAAGTTTTGTTCAAGACACTTTCACCCTCCTTGACTTCAGCTGTATGTTTGTATTAAAGCACTTAATTATTATGAACGTCCTTCGTAAGAATATTTTCTTCTTCCAAGAAATTTAAAACAGTGCTGTTTTTGCCTGAGACATTTTTATATATGAGCATTAACACACTAAAAAACCAAGCAGAGTGAGTTTCCTGTGTTTGCTTCTAAAAGCACCCTATATATGCTAATTATCAGGCAGAGAGTGTATGGGGAAAAGCACAGTGTCTCTAACAGGCTACATCCAATAAAGACACAAAAATTATAAGATTCCATGCAGAACAAGCATAAATAATCTGTTTATCTCCTTTTTGCCATGCTATAATAAGAAATGAAATTGCTAACGGTGCTGATATTTAGGTTGTTATAATTAGATAGATCATCATTAACATCCCCTTTAAATGATCTGGGATACTTTCAACCTCTCTCTAGGGAATTGTTTCAGCTTCTCTCCCGACTGAGCCACTGAACTACATGGGAAAGGATTTAGCAGTACTTTGCAGGGTGTAGTCACAAAGCCCTGCTCCAGGAGATGGAGTTTATATAGATGCTCTGATATAATTTAAACCAGTCCCGTGAATGAAATCACCTTTATCAGAAAGCAAAACAAAACAAAACAGAACCAACCCAGTTTTTCCTAGCATATCCAACCTTACTTTAACATTGCCTAGTATGGTTGTGTCAGTCAGGAGTGGGGGGAAGGGGGAATATGACATAGATAAAGGATCCATCAAAATGTCTTCTTTTTTTTCCAGCTGGTGATGCAGTGAATTGGACAGACGTATTCTGAGGTGAATTCACACACTCCCCTAGGAAATGACTAGGTTTTTTCCTAAGCCTTAAATCTACTAGCTAACATTTCAAAATTAAAGCATCCTCAAACACCATGGAAATCTTGTAGTCTTCAGATGTTTTGTCAGCCTCTTAAACAATTATTTCAGTAGCTGGTGGGTGCCCATTGCCCTAGTTCAAATGCACATATAAGGCCTTTGTTTGCTCTTTTTTAATGGCAATAGAAAAAATATATGCACAGCATCTAAGTAATTTCATCTTGGCTTTACATAGTTACAGTGACACTTCTTAGCGGGCATTTGCCAGTATCTTTTTCATAACGTGTTAATGCTCTATTACTACACCACTAGCAGAGCATCCCGAGTTAAAGTTGTCCCAGGTAAGGTGTGACAACAGCATTTGTAAATCCAGTAGCACTACGGGGCCCCTGAGAACTGCTAGTTTATCCTCTCAGCCACCTGCATGCAGAGTCCAATCTAGTCAGGACTCCAGCCAATTTACTGGCCTTAATCTGTCCATAGTGGACATTTGCCCTTACAGTAAGATACAGTGCAACATATTTGATGGTATCTAGACAGGAGACATCTAAGGTTAGTGAATCTTGAATTTCTCATCCACCAAGACCTCATGCGATATATCTATCTATATCTACCTCTCTCAATCTCTGTCTCACATCTATCTGTCTGTACCAGTTGCCAGCTTAATCTCATTCTGAATGGGACACTGAGCTGTGCACTCACCAAACTGATCAAATAAAATGCATATACTGCATCAGACGATACTTTGAAGGGACTGCCAGTGACTGTGCTCCCACCTTTACTCCTGTCATCGTGCCCCATATCAGGCTACAGTTCAGACAGACACTAAATCTCACTTTTTAACCTCTAGTACTGGATCAAAAATGGCACACCACTTCAATATAAAGCTATTCTGTTGGTGGAAAGTCAGGACATCAAAAAATACTAAGGAGCTTGAGCAGTCGGGATGAGGTCTTTTCTATTCCCCTGCAGCCAACATAAAACCAGCACAAGCTCTGCTTGGTTAATTTACAGAAAGATGATCAGGTACTCATGGCAGATCAAGTTGTTGCAGGTGTGTGACCCAGCAGTGTGCACAGCTGTCATTAATGACAGAGGACAACAGTCCCATGTACACATGCACATAAATACTCAAAATTGCTGTTGGAGCCTTTCATTTTCCCTGTAGTTATTTTTCCATGCATGGCATTTATGTCAGACTATTTGAGTTCTCTCTTTCCCTCGTCTGTAATGAAGAACATTCACAAGAGTGTGGGAGGAACTGATCAGCAGGACATTTGCACTGCTTCACAAGGGAGTAACCTGAATTGCACCTCTGTGTTCCCCAGATTGGAGGTTTGGGTAGTGCCTCAATTGGAGACAAGAAGAAATCTGCATCTTAAGTTCATGCAGTGTTTTTCAAAGGAAAGCAAGGACCTGCTACTTAAGAAGCCAAAAAATATATACACTGGTGTGCCCTGTTCTTTTTACCAGGGCTTAGTGCTACACCCTTGCCTAAGTACTTTTAGCAAAACAAACCAACCCAACAGAACCCACAATATGCCCCCCTTGCTTGAAAATATCTTCATATTTATTTCTTTAGTACTATTTAAATTTATCAGTCACAAAACTGAGAAAGATAAAATACAGTAAAGCTGAGCTCTCTCCATCCAGAATTGAGGTCTTGGACTGAAAGACTAAGCAGATAGATCTCAAAAGCACACCTAGCTAGTTAGACAAGCTGGAAGTTTGGAGAGGAGTTCCATGGATCAAAACCAACGATCCCCAGCACTGGTCTGGCTGCAATCCTCACCACTACTGCCAGTCCAAAGGGAAATACAGTGCCAAGTGGTAAGTTACAGTAACAGAACTTTCTGGCTCTTTTTGGGGTCCTTCAGCAAGTCAGGGCATCCAGGAATCTACAAATCTTAAGTGAAAGCAGATGTCACAGTTTTATCAGTCATGTGAAACACAAATCTTGTCTCCCAATTCAGTATCAAGGCTCCCAGGTTTCGTAGAAGTTTTGCCACAGGCTTTGGTGGGCATGAGGAGTGTAATTTCAACAGTAAAAAAATGAATTTGCTAGTTACCTGCACACTGAAAGCAAATAGTAATCCTTTGTTTGTTTGCAGGATCTCATCCTAAGGAAACTATTTTGAAAATAAGGAATAGAAGAGCATTTTCCTTATGAAACTATGATACTTCGTGAAAATACCTCAAATTTGTCAACAAATTAGGCAAGGATATGTAAAGTATATGTAAATAAATTGGAAGAGCTGCATGTTATTTTGCTTGAACCTAAAAGGTTTCTGTCCTGTAGTGTTTGAGCAAACAAAAAGTCTGTGAATTTTTACTTGAATAAACATTGCAGACTGGTGCTAACTTGTTATTGGTACTGACACGGACCAGCAATTGGCCAACCAAGAAAACACCAGACAAGGAAAACAATGTGAGATGTGCTATAATATATAGTCCTGAGTTTTAAGCCAGTAAGACAAAGCCAAACACAAGTTTTGAAAATAATCACCAGAGTATTTAGGCAGGAAATATCACTTCACAATCTGTACATTTACCCAGCACAGTAAGACCAATGCTCCATCAAAGGCAAAGGAACATTTTACAACGGAGACCAACCATGGTTTTATGATTATTGTCACCAGTTCAAGTAACCACCACGAATAGCTACAGAGAAAAAGCAAGCTTGCAAAATACCTCAAAGTCAAAAACTAACTAAAAAAAAAAAATCCTAAGCCACAAAGAATCGTTTTAGGTAGTCATTTTATATGTGTTTAGGGTGAAGCACAATCCAAAGAAAGAATGCCAAATACCATAAATGTGCATCTATCCTACATTCAAAGCTTTCAACTTTTCCCTTTCCAAAAGCACAGCCATTGTGTAAATGGATGAGCTCTTACCCTTTTCCTTAATCTGTTATTTTACCCTCTCTGTTTTATTCTGCCCTTGGACACAATTTTGCCTTGTTTAGTTTGTTGAACTATTAAACTAGATTTAGAAATCAGATTCCTCCTACCTCCCAAAACATTAGTTAGTAGGAATACAAAAGGGACCAAGACACTTCCATTTTCATGAACCTTGCTGAATACAGTTATTGAATGATGCACATGGTACCACACAGTACATAATCAAAATAGAGACATCAAAGTGTTTGCAACCAGTGAATTTAACTCTCATATATCATGAGATGTGCTTCAAAAAGATTAAAATTCAAATGAAATACTACTGAAATCTCCTCAGTTCCTTCTGGTTTTTCATATAGTGAAGAGTATGCTATGGAAATTGAAACTGCACTAGACTTGCAGATTTTGTTCTGCAACTGTGAAGGCAGGGAATGCACAGTTAATGCTGATGCTCATATGAGTCTAGGACCTGGGAATTTAAAGAGAAGTAGGTACCCACAAACCCCCACATGATATAGTGGGATACCTGAGCTAAGAACTGGAAATCTGAGGACATTGCACAAGGGAAAATTTAACAAGGCTGACAGGAATCAAGGGCAGGTACTTTTCATTTTCCCAAGCAGATAAACCAAAGGAAATTCATAAGCAGAGGACAGCAATATGATCAAGAAGATGACAGAGAGCTCTACTCATCCTTCACCATAGACAACTTCATGACTACTCATACTGTGACCTAAACACAGATTAAGATCAGCTAATGGATGGAAAACCAAAAAGCAAAGTTAACAGGATGAAAAATATGCTGGTAAGTAATGAGAGTTTTATGGGGAACTCACAGCCATGATACTGTCTCCATCTAAATGGATATAAAAGCATTTGGTCAGTGCACTCCACTATTCACAAGAGCTTACTCTTCATTCACACTTGTGAACAGACATGTTAACTCCACTTTTATGGGCTCATCGTCCAGTTTGAACTTCTCATCTGGATGTCCTGCGTTGCAATTCATTGCTTCTAAAACAGGTGACCAAGACAGGGTGGATGAATCAGTCTTTGGAAATCCAGGGCCAATTAATCCTGCTGGCTGCAAGGAAGTCATGGGAGGAGGCAGGCATCCGGCTGCTCCAGCACTGCCTGGTGAGACAAATCCCACCTGGGCTCTGACCTGCCAGCTCCCTGAGCAGTGCTCTCTTCCAGCTGTGGTTCCTTCCTGGCAGCCCGTGACCTCACCTCTGACTCCTGCATTTGCCTCCTTCACCTTTGCCTGACAGAAGTGTCCCATACCATACTTCTGCTATTATAACACGAAAAAAACCCTGGGCATGAAACTTCATCAACAGCACAGGCTACTGCAAGCAAATCAAGCCTGCCCTTTGTCCTCCGTACTGGCTTCCCAAAGAATCCCAAAGAAGATGAGATTCCTCAGCTTACCAAAGCTCAAAAACATGCCCAACGCTTCGAGGTGATAACCACAATAATAACATCATCCCTCAGACACACCGGAGCCTACCAGAGTGAGCCTTATTTGTGTAGGAAACTGAGTTAAGGCAACACCGACACACAATGGTTACTGTCTTTGTTCCGACCGCAAAGCTGCGAGCTTCTACCTGCCACCTCCAGCCAGGCAAGAGAAGCACAAACAACGAAAAAAAACCACAAAACCTCCAGCCGTCAAGGTAGATCTTCAAAATCTGTGTGCTGTAAGACAAAGAACAGGGTTTATTCAGACCTGCAGAGCTTGGAAAAGATATGACTCACGAGCAATATGAAGCATTCTGAGGTGGAGGGGAGGAAAGCTTCATTTACAGTTATGCCCCCCAAATCCCAATTAGCAGGCCAAAATGTGATTAATTTGTTGTACCACTCTAGGCTGTGTAAGAGGATGTGCTGAGCCCTAATATATGAGCAGTCTAAAATCACTGACTGTATCAAACCATTAAAAGTTGCTTCATCCAGAGCCCAGCCTACTCAAGGAGGTTACAGACAGCCAGCAATCTACCTGTGCTGTAGGATCTTGATTCCATTGTATCACTCCTTATATCTGTTCCTAAAGAATAGAAGAAATGGACAGAGAATACTGACTTTATTAAAAAGTTCTTGGAAAACACATAAATTCTTTTAACATTGATATTCTTTATAAACCACACAAAAAGCAACATATCTTTATGTTCTATCCAGGTAATTTCTGTGGAGCGGGGAGAAAACGTGTTGGCTTCAGAGTCACAGATGCATTACACATTTATATATACTATGGTATCAAACTGTGATTGATTTGTGTTCTCTGCTTCTTCTGCCTTGGTGAAGGTCAGTGGGCCATATTCTACAGTCCTTGTCCAGTTGCCTCTCTGTTGTCTTTTACTGCCTGAGTCTGGGAGACATCAGTGAGAAAGCTGCCTTCAGCAAGAACAGATGAACAAAAACTTCAAAAACTGCTCCTATATTTGGTCTGCTATCTTTTGAAAAATCTGTCAAGACTTGTGGTAACAAAATGAAGCTTCTCCAGACCCTGAGTTTTGAATAGCACAGACTGAAACACAGAGTCAAATCAGTGGCAACTCTTTCTGCATCCCAGATAGCAAGAAACTTACCAAAATAGGATCCTATTCTGCAGCGAAGGTAACCAGAGATAAATGGGAAGAAAAAAAGTCCTTCTCAATTAGTCCTGGATTCCAATTATATAGCAAGAAATTGAGAGCTAACCAGAACTGGAAACATGAGTAATAAGTGGCAGGTACACACCCTCTCGAAGGGGCAGATATTATCCCTGCCATAACTCCTGGTTGTTTTCCCCCACATTACTAACAGCAACACAGCCTTATCTGGATGGCACCGCTGCCAGCTGGCCCGCCCCAGTGCCCCTGCCTCGTGTGCCAGGGGAGACAACCAATCCTTCCAACCCAGTCAGTACAGACAAGAACTGCACTGCCCTTCACCTGCAAAACCAAAGACAAACAGCAACCCACATGCCCTCACTACCTGCCCCTCTTGAGTTTAGGGTCAGACAGACAAAGGACCTCAAGGTTCTGCCCACAGAGGAACTTGTGAGCTGAAGGGCACAAGCACAGACTGCTCTGCCTTCAGCAGGTTGCCTTGTACTTATTCCCAGGTCAGTTGTGAAGCTGCTACTACTTAGACTCCATTCTATGAGCTGACAAACATCACCCTTCTACAGGGGATAAGGCCTTTTTTGTTTGGCTTTTTTTAGGTTTTTGTTTTTTCCCTGCAGAAAGTCAAAGGTGCCCGAATATGTTTGGGCTTGTACAAGAGACCGAGAGTGATTCTCATCCTCCTGGATGAAATATATTAATTAAACAGCAATGTTTTCCTGATGAAGAATGTAGAATTATGAATTTCATACAAAATCTCAATCTTTGTTACTTCTAGAGTTTTTTCTTTAGTGTGCAACTCAGACCAGAGTACCACTCTACTAGACACAATACTCATGAAGCTGAAGTTTATTCCATTTACTCTATTTCAATGCCAATCTTACTTTGCCTTACTTTCCATAAAGCTGAATAGTTCACCGTGTTTCTCTTGACTTGAAGAAAAAAAAAAATCTATTTCAACCAAGACAACCCTGATGACAGCCAATGGGCTGCCAAGAATAATAAAATAAATACATATTTCTCTGAAATAATGTTACCCTTCCCTACAATACTAACCTGTGAGAAAGGGGTTGCTTTGAAAGCACCTCCTTTGCACGATTTAAAGATGGGGTATGGACAAGCTTTTCTAACAGTGCCAGGCTGGGCATGGTCCACCTTTCATCATATTTCAAATGGATTACCTCTGAAATGCAGGTAGAGTAAACCACTGAATAGACACCCACCTTCTCACATAATGTCCTAAGGTTTTTCTTATCATATAGAAATGTTACATCTGTTACTGACGATTCAAACCTTCAGCCATACACAGACTCACATTTGCACACAGACTGCTGTGCTGTATTTCTAGATTAGTCCTAGTAAGATTCCATACACATTTTTGGCTAGGCCAGAGTCCCAGTTTGATGGAGGGGGGAAAGTGCTTAAAAAGTTTTAGACAAAAAGTCTTGTTCATTTTAGTGCAAGATGAGCATCTAAATATCCAAGCTGGTTTTGAGAATGTCAGCCTTAATCTCTTAGTGAAAAAGTTTCTAGATTTCCTCTCATCTGAAAAAGCCTAAAACATCCTTGATAGTGCTCGGAACTTCTCCTGGCTATAATTGTATCCATGCATACAACTCAGAAGAACCTAGTTCTCCTGGTATAAATAGGCTTTTCTCAGTTTGCTTTCCAACATGAGTTGGAAAAGCAAAGAAAGAAGAACACATAAGAAGAAAATTATTTTTAATTCTCTTAAGTATTGGCGTTGGGAAAGGATTCTTTAAAAACAAGTACACTTGGTTTTCATCATCCCAGAGCACACTCAGAGCAATCCTGCTGAATTCACCAAATTACCTCTGTGTAAACCTGGTTTTAATGAGGCAGCCTTGAACTAAAGCAGATACGTATTTTTGACCAGTCATTGTCAAGTTAATGTCTTTCACGACCAAACTCCCAGGGGCCAGACCAATTTTGATGTCATTGCATCTGCTTACATTAGAGGTATGTTTGGCTCAGAATCTTTCAAGTGGTGTATTATCCAGACAGTAGATCAATAAACAACACAGAGAAACAAGTATCTTGTTTAGAAGCGTGTGAGTGTTTCTACAGAGGAAGGAATATGACCGCTGAGATGTTTCCCAAACTGTAAACACACAGTTACCCAGATGTTTAATACCCCTCTTGAACTGCAAAATAATAAATACAAATAAACAATTTTAAAAATCTGGTTAACGTTCTTTAGAGCAAGTTATCAAACTGTTACTTTTTCACATCAAGGAAATTATATTTACATTCCTGCTTCTTCACTACCACAGACCTAATGGTTTTGGTCAAATGATTCTCAAAGCTGAGTATCCTCAAATCCCACAGGAGACAGGGAGCACCTCAGAGGGCTGATGACCAAACTGGCCACTCATTTAGCATCCTCAGCTCTTTGCAGATTCAGCCAACCTTTATATGCTTAATCTAGATGTGGAGTGAGTTGTACACAATTAAAGAGCATACTGTGGCATAAATTGTCCAAGTCACTCCTTCTACATCTTTAAAAAGATGTATTTTGAAATGAATTTTACTTATCTAGGAATATTTTAATAGACAGAATGCAATTCAGCCAAAAATATTCACACAGGACACTGAGTAGGAATCTATTCAATGTTTATAGGGAGCTCACTTCCATTAAGCAACTGATCTTTGTCAGTCCCACAAGTGCTCACCATAAACAAGTTCACTGTATCTGTCCACAGTCCCTATCTCTTTCCTTCCTCCTGCAATCTGCAGCACAACTGATATACCTGCAGCTTCTAAGTCCATTTGTTTTCCACCCTCTGGCTACTTATTGCCCTGGCAGGCCTTGCCCTGTCACTAACAGTGGGAAGAGCTCTTAAAACCTTGTGGGGAATAACAAGGCTGTTGGGGCCAGACAAGGAAATTGAACTCCAAGTGCAGAGATAAGGAAGTGACTGGCAGTGGAAGGGATTCTTTACACAGTGATGGAAAGGGGTGGAAGGAAGACAGAAGGCATAGGAGTGGAAGGGAGATATCTGACTAGAAAACTCAGGAAATATTAAAGAAAAAAAAAAAAAAGAAATACATCTGCCCACAACTGGCACTTTCATGAGTTCATTACAGCAGCAGGAGATGAATTTGAGATGTAGGAGCCAGCTAATATGAAAAGAACAGGATGATTCTGATACATATATATATATATATATATATAAAAGGAAGGCAAGTAGAGTGGGTAAGGAATACATATTCTTTTGCTTTGACTCATTTCTTTTGGCTTTGAGGGTATTTTTCAGCAAGACCTGGCAGGGATTTGCTGTGCCAGGGGCACTTCCCTGTGCTATCCCTCTCTGGCTTCACCGCTCCCATTTCCAGCTACAAACTGACTTGAGGGCACTGCTGAAGCAAAGGGAAGGGCTTTGCTGGGGGTGTGGTCAGGGCTGCAGCCAGTGATGACCCAGGCAATTAGAATTCATGCAAGCAGCATGTATTTTCTACGAGTAGGAGCCACGTTTCTGAGTGTTCTGCCCCAAAACAACTTTGTGCTGCATGAAGAGGCTGCCGTGGCATCCAGCTGCTACAAACACTTTGAAACAGCCCATTTGTTTAGACACATAAAACTTCATCTTCCCAACCTCGCAGGTTCTAGTTACAGCTTTTTGGGAGGAAAACATACTGACTTAAATGCTACAATTTCAAATTTCAGGAACTCTCCCTTTTCATATTTTTCTTCCTTTGGCTATTTTATGTTCCACTTTTCTCCCCCTACATGTTTGGAAATTGTCCAAAGAAATTAATTAAACTTGAAGGACATGATATTTATTTCTTGTTTCAACCTCTTTCCCAGATTCCTGCAGCTGGGCGTTGCCCTTAATTAACAGCATTTTTGTTTGAAATCACATACTTAATGATCCCTATGTTCTCACTCTTTGGTTTGGGTTTTTCCTATTTCCTTCTTCTGTTTCTTTTTTGTTTTGTTGTTAAAAAATTGTAAGTTTATTTATTTGCAAAGACTATACTGTTTATCCAAATGAATAGTATCTTTAAGTGGAAAAATAAAAGCCAGGCCAATTTCATTGGTTCTTTACTGTCTCAGCTAAACAGCTCTGTGGTTTCTATTTTTTTTCCTTTCTTTTTGTGTGTGTTTCTAATTCCAGCTGTGCAACACACATCAAACCAGTCTGTGGTTATACTTCTTGGTAAACTATGCTACTTAACATTTCATTTAAAAAAAAAACAATTAGAATTTCTTCCCCCCAAGAAAACAAAATGAAACTACAATAATATTCTTTCAGTTACATCCACAGATACTGGATAATTGATTTCCGCTGTACATTAAAAAAAAAAAAAAAAAAATTCTGTTTTGTTGGCAACACCAGACATTTTAAATTTAATTAATGTTTCAAAAGGTAAACTGATTCAATTAGGATAACTTTTCAGTGGAAATAGTGAGATGCAGAAGAAAGCATTTTTCAAAGTTAGCTGAAGGATCTTGTGTGACTTCCCTGTGAGAGAAAAGCAGCCAACTTGAAATCAGCTGAGTTTCATAAATAAAAGGAGAAGAGGGCCTAGTAGAATCACTCTGGGGCTCAGCTGCTTGCAAAAAAAATATTTATTTCCCACAGTAATGTTAAAAAATTGTGGGGTTTTAATATAAGGATGATTTCCACCCCCCC